>JAKCPI010027458.1:0-15836 GCA_023213315.1 Euborellia annulipes
TATATAATAGGTTATATTTATTACATACGCTCACGTATGTCTAAAGGATTCTATAAAAGGGAGGATGAATCGAATAATTTTACCTTGAGAGGCGTCTTCGTCGGTGTCATCAGCCATCGCTGCTTCCCCATTAGCCAAAAGTTGAGCCACTTCTTCGGTGGGCTTTTGTTGTTGGCAAAGTTGCTGCATGTATTGATGGTAATGATGCTCTTGAAGTTGCCGAATTAGAACTCCTTGCTAGAAAAGATAAACAAACAAAATTATATATATAGTAAACTTAATTTTTTTCGGATTTATTCTAGAGAATAATTATTTTGGATATATTCAATCGTCAAACGTTAACTTATGTTAGATTTAACTCTCTCTAAGAGCACACATATTGAAAAAGTTAATAGGCCTACTATTTTATACAATAAAAAAATAATTCTTTGAAGGATGATTACCAGATTTTTGAACCTTGTACTTTTGAATTTATAATTAGGTGATGAATTAATTATTTTTATTAACATTTATTGAATTTTTTTTCTCTATAATTCTGTCCTTCATTTATTGACTTTTCAATCAGCACAATTGAAAATGTAAACTTATTTAATAAATTTTGATCACCTGACCAGACAGCTAGCTCATTCGATTATGATAAACGATTTGATCCATATTATCAAATATATATAATTGAAAAGGGGCATCAGAGGGGATTCTGACAGGTCCTGGATCACGGAAACAAGTTGGTCAAATGAAACCACATCCAGTCAATATGTAAGATTCTTATAAGTGAGTATATTGGGTACACATTACAATATTAAGCAACGATTCTTACAACAAGTTGTTTCTTGATGGCTGAAGATTATAATATAAGAATGAGGTATGGGCAGCCAAGGCGTAAAAGTCTCTATTTTGTCGACGTGTCGGCAGGACGGGAAAGAGAGAAATAAAAGAATAAAAAAAAAACAACTTATATTAATATTCAAATATAAAAATAAAAGATTATCCTCTCTTAATTATAAAATTATTTTAAATATACACACAAATACAAGTCAAATTTAATTATTCGGCCTCCAAACAGTAAAGAGAATTTTTCAAGAGAATAAAAATTGGTTAAAAACGTTGCTACACTGCCATGTCAACTAACCTGACAATTTGACATCAATTTTTGTATGTATCTTATCTATTTTGTTTTTAGTTAAATATTATTCGAGATCTATATATTTAAATAAGATAAAAGTATTCAAAATACCTCGATTCGGACTTAACTAGTCATAGATATATTTAACAAGACTGTGAGTGTTGTTTTAATGGCGGGGCCTAACATCCCATGGCCCCCGGGAATCGAACCCATGATCTTTGGCCTCGCCAATAAAAAAACACTCCCAGTCTTGTTAAATATTTTATTTTTGTTAACTCGTATGTAAAATATAATCTATTATAATAAAATTGTTTGACTGATTGTAGATCCTGATGAAGAGTGCGATCGGCACTCGAAACGTCGACAAAATATAGACTTTTATTTTATTTTTCGCCTTGGCTGCCCATATACCACAACCTCATACGATTATTTCAAGTTGTGATTGAATATTGTGTAGCTTAATTAGGTGATGGATTTTCAACAGAATAGTGAGGAAGGAATAGTGAAGAGAATATGCAAACAAATCTGGTGTGACTAGACGCACAACACACAATATATTAGAATTTATGATATAAAATTTATAAACATGGGAGAATATTTATATTTTATTACGATGGGAACCATTTCTACTATCTTTCCTATGAAGTACAAAAGTAAACAATTTTGAGAACAAAATGAGAATATACCGGTATATTTTAAAGAACATCTAAAAAATAATTGATTTTTGAATCGAATTTTGAGGAAATCGAAAAAATACATAAAGTAAAGTACTAGTACTCTTTGGCCGATTTTGTTCAAAAGATTCGTGTCAAGTGCCAGGGGAATGACTAACTTAAATATAAAATTTCAATCTCATAGCTCTTTTCGGTCTTGAAATATTTTGTTCATAGACACACAGACAGACAGACCATGTCGCGAAAACCCACTTTTTGAATTAGGGGATCTTAAAACGTGTATATCCATCAAAATTTCGACATAGAATTTTTGACATGAATCCAATACTTTCTCTTTATATATATGCATATATAAGGTAAGAGAAAGTAAGGCTTATGAAAGTTAGAACTAAATATAAAAAAACAAATCGTTAAATTTATTGTGAGTATATCTATTTGCCCAGGATCCGTAGCTTCGCCTGGGATCAACCCTGCCTTTTTCAGCCTTCAAAGAGCATATTTAAATATTATATACATAAATAGAGTTGTCATTCGTTAATACAAGTTATATGCATTTTATGTTCAATGAATGTAATAATTCTTAAAATACCATCAAGTGATACCATGAAGGTCAGGATCAAAGGTCCATAAGGCCCCCTGAAGTCGATCAGTGGGATCTTTCCGGAGTTTTCTCCTGGGGGCCGTAGGATCACTTAATCCACCAGCAAATACATATAAATATACTCACAGTAAATATAAGTGGGATTCAAAACATACGTTTATTGAATAGCAATTTATTTCCAGTAGACTAATTGGTGGAATTATTATAAAATAAGATGAATTATTTTAAGGGAAATTACTATAGTGAAAGAAATAGAAAAAATATTGAATTGTTTTTCATACCTGTTCAGGATTCCCAGGGAACTGTTGTTCGGCGTAAGCTTTAAACTGATAAAATGTTTGCTGGTTAAGTGCATCTTGGATCTGTCTCCTGCGACAAGGTCAAAATGGGTTAGACAATAGGCTATTAAATTAGAAAATAAATGTTTATGGTTATGCATCATGAATATTAATATGACAAAAATTTAAAGAGAATATATTTGGGGAAAACAATTCAGAGAAAAAATAATTAAATTTTACCTTTGGGTCTCTTGTTTAACTCTATCTTCCTCTTCCTTCTTTTTTGTTCTTCTTCTAGCCTTTTTAATTGTTCTTCTTCTTTTTGTTTCTCCACAATTTCTTTCCTATTTGTATTAATAAAAGAATACGATTATACTATATAATAAATTTATTTAAATAAATGAGAATTATTAATCTTACGCTAATCTTTCTCTTTCTTCAATATCTCTTTTGGTTGCTTCAACAGTGGCTTTAAATAATGGGCAAATTTTTGCTAATAATTCAACAAATGCAAGCATCGCTTCTTGTTTATTAATATTCCCTAATTCTTGCCATGCTAATCTAAAAATAAAAAAGATAAAAAAGTTAAAAAAACAAAAAAAATGTTTTTCAGTATAGAATCGGTTTAAAAATGTGTCCTAATTAATTAAGACACCTTCCACTAAATTAAAATCACACTATAATAGAGCAGGGCTTCTTAAAGTCGTGGGCCGTGGCCCCCTAGGGGGCCATGGATTACCCGCGAAGAGTCACTAATGTAACAAATAAATTATCCAGGTTTTCAATCTGACGTTGCTCTTTTTCTCGGACGTTCCTCAGGATGATAGGTGAGTGAATTTTCAATAAATTATTACAACATTTATTATCAGAGATTTTTATTTTTAGGTTTACGATGTTGGCCCAGATTTGACATCGTTTCTGCTCGTATATGCCTTCTTCAGAATCTTAAACATATTATTTACAAAGATGTATTATATTTAATTAATTAAATAATATTAAAATATTGTTATTTTTTATTTTACCTCTCGCATTTCCATATGATTTAATATGCTTCCTTTTCACCTGCGTCATCATAAAAAGAAGGCATAAATCATATGGAAATGCGAGAGGTAAAATAAAAAATAACAATATTGTAATATTATTTAATTAAATGTAATAAATCTTTATAAATAATATGTTTAAGGTTCTGAAGAAGGCTTATACGAGCAGAAACGATGTCAAATCTGGGCCAGGATCGTAAACCTAAAAATATTATATATATATCTGATAATAAATTTTGATATAATTTATTGAAAATCCACTGGCCTACAATCTTGAGGAACGTCCGAGAAAAAGAGCAACGTCAGATTGAAAACCTGAAAACGCACTGGACCAGCATCTCAAAATCAGATAAATTATTATTGTTAAATAAGTTTAAATACTTGGATTAATGTTAAAAAATTTTCAGGCTTTTACTGTAAAAATTAGTAAAAGCATGCATTGACTAGTAATTGACTTGGGTTCCAAGGGGGCCACGACTTCAAAAAGTTTAAGCACTGTTCTAGATGAATCTTTTCATTATTAAACTAATATTCAATTTTTAATAATTAATTAAATTTATAAAAAGGATGGCTCCTTAAAGACTGAAGAGTTTTATTAATAGAGCTCCAGTAAAACTGATTGGGTTTTTCTATTCCATTCAAAGATCAATTATTTCAACTAACAAGTAAGTTGCGTCAGATACCCCTCTAAGTAAGATTGTCGTGTGATTCAGAGTTATTTAATTAGTTTCGGAAATACTCTGACATTAAAATGTTGCCGAAATTTTCTTTGGATTTGCAACTTTGACAGGAGAGAAAATCTCATTCAGTTTTACTCGTTGATGGATATCATTTAAAGAAATTTTAAGGTACAAGAAATGCTCTATAATCTTTAGAAAAAAAAAAGAAAATTAAAAAAGGTTGTAAATAAACAAGTAATGTCTTATTCAAATCCTTTAGCAGTGGCGTCATTTTAACTTTTTCTTGGGGTGAGAAAATGACAAGAGAAGAATTGATTAATCACCTGCTGGTTAGTGAACATACATGTAGGTAGTTCAAAATTGTTTTATGAATCTTTTTCAAACAGGTCCTTCAGATACGATTACATAAAATTTCAAATGTTATTTTGTCTTTTGTTAGTGAAGATAACTTAAAGTGTATTAAATAATTAAAAATTGATAGTATTTATGATCCAGATAACATACAATATATATATATATATATATATATATATTTATATATACAGTATATATTGCGGTCCAGCCCGAGGCTAGGTAACATCACGACTACCCGAGGAAGACCTCGGAGTCAAACCATACCATCTAGACACAGATGACTCTACACTTTTCATCCGATCACATTCTAAATCTTAAAAGCCAAATCCAAGCCTCGGAGAGTCCCAAAAAAACTTAGACTTGGGACGTGAGAGTGAGGTCCCGAATTCAATTCAAGCAGAACAAAACAAACCAAACACAACCAACCCTCTTAGATGTCAAAGGAAAATTTAGCCTTATGACTTGATCCGAGAAATTTTATCTTCAATATATATATATATATATATTCCCCCTAATCCCATACTCTTGAAAATGGCCTCAAAAGGAGAGCCGAATCGTCGACTAAATCTCAACATCCCACACGACTTAACCCGAGAAAACTTATACATAGATCTGGTCGCGGAAACCTTCCAGAACACATATATATATAGAATAGAATAGACTTAACTCAAGCAACTTTTATTCATATAAACCTGGTCGCTTAAACCTTTCAGACCATATATACATGTATATTGCGTAGGATATAATAAATATTGGTTTTACAATTATAATCTAAATTATTAAAAGAAATAATGTGATTTATTATTGAAATTACCTCCTATCTCTTCCAATGACATCAAGTACGCCAAGCGGAGGTAAACTTTCAGGATTGAATTTCCCATGACTTACTTGGCTTGTTAATGCAACTAATTTTAATTTATCTGCATATGATAAATGAATAGCCTTGCCTTCTTTTTCTAGAAAAAAAAACAGACCAAAAATATGATAAAAACAAAATATGCAAGACTAGAAATACGAAAGCAAATAATACCTTTGTAGAATTTCAAAGCCAAGTGATAGAGTTGTTTGAGAGGAAAACCCCATGATTGGAGTGTCAAATCGTCCCTTTCATTGTTTTTATTACAATTTTGATCGGATTCGATGGTAATGGCCTGTTTAGGACCTTCTGTTGAGATATTAACATGATCAAGCATCGAATCAATTTGGCTTATTTCAACATCATTTGCCATAGAAACTTTTGTGGATTTGGCAATAAACAAAAGTTTAAAAATTTTAAACGTCTTAATAAAACTACTAATAAATATTTAAAATACAATGTTTATTTCTTTAAATAAATAATTCAAACCTTTTTTTTTTAATCTTTTTATTTTATGATAATATCATATAAATATAATCACCCAAATTGTGTAATTAATATTAATTAAGAATGAAAACAATATTTGCACCGCAAAAGTCAGATTGGTTGGCAGAAATAATGAGCTGATTTATTACAAGTGCCAATTCACCAAATCAGGTTGACCACATTTCAAATATATATTTTATACTTATCCCTAAATTTTAAATAAAATATAAATTCTTTTCTTTTAATTAATATATTTCCAAATGTTTTCTTGACAAGTCCACTTTTTGATGCGATAAAGGCTTACAAGTGCTTTTATAATTTTGCGTTGTTGGCTTGCGTCCACCAGCTCTTGTCAACAAACACCGATCAAGTTTACAACAGGTTTACATCAGATTCTGATCATAATATTTGATTTTGACAATTCAACTAAATTTTTAAATATATTTGTTGTCTTTTAATATCAATATTTATAATTCTATCAATCACAATGAATATATTAAGAAGGACATCAATATTTAGAAATAATTTCTCACAAATTTATAAATTAAGCACAGAACCAAAACCAATTGATTTTAACGATTTGGTTAAAAAAAGTAAAGTCGTAGTATTTATGAAAGGAGTCCCTGATAATCCTAGATGTGGATTTAGTAATGCTGTAGTACAAATTTTAAGAATGCATGGCATTAATTATGAAGCTCATGATGTGTTAAACGATGAAAATTTAAGACAAGGTATACTTTTTTTTTTTTTTTAATTAAATAACTTTTATCTTTTAACTTACACTTTTTTCTAGGTATAAAAGAATTTTCTAACTGGCCAACGATCCCTCAAATTTATATTAATGGAGAATTTGTGGGTGGATGTGATATTATGCTACAAATGCACCAAAGTGGTGAATTGATAGATATTTTTTCGAAAGCCGGCGTAGATTCTGCCTTAAAATCCAAATAGAATGTTATATAATTAATTTTTCTTTAGAATAATTATTGTTTTTTAATTTTTTTGTTGATTGATTAATAAATATAAATTCATGCATACCAAGATTTAATTCCATTCCAAGGATATCTGATCTAAAATTTTGTCATCAGAATTATTTGCATTATTTTGTTCTGGAATTATGAATGTTTGCAATTTTGAATTAATTATATCTTCAATTTCAGAAGAGTCCTTAATCTAAAAAATTGTTAGAAAAAATATAAAAAAAAAATATGTTTGTTGATAATAATTTCATTATTTGATGTATATATATATACATGGCCTTTAATGATTGATCCCTTGAGCTAAATTAAATAAAGCTTTGATTTACGCCAGCCTATCTAAATCAACTTTTAAATACGTAGATATTGTCGTTTAATTAAAAAGATTAGAAATTTTTTGAAAATCCTCAGGTCCTCTACTATAGTTAACTTGCTTCTACCTAAATCTGCTCTTGTATATATATATATACCGGTATATATTATTTTACCTTTAATAATTCCAAAGAGGTTTTTCTAAAATTATTATTCAAACTAATTTTGATTATGCTTGCTATTGAAGTTGAAATCATAAGACAACATTTTTCTTCTCTATTACTTGCCTTAAAAAAAAATAAAATTGTATTAATAAATACCTTTAAAAAATCACAATATAAAAACCTGAACAATTTTAGTAAGAGCTAATTTCTCTGACATGTTAAGCCGTAAAATAAATCAAAATTAATGAAATTAGAAGAATGAATCCCTTTTGGATATATTTTAAGGTTAATTTCAAATAATGTTTAAATAATTTCCATTGTTGAAGTTTTTATCTAAGCTACCTATGGAGAAGATGCGTCATAATAGACATTCTCCTTTGTTTTAATGATTTATCCGCCATCGGGCCTTGGTGTATTTGCTAGCGTGCTCGCCTTCTATACCAAGGGTCGCGGGTTCGGCAGTCGGATGATTTTATTTAAGCCATTTGGATACCAAATATGAGTATCGTAAAAAGTTTTATATGGCCTAAGTTGCCAAAAAGACAGTGTATATGGGTGTGTGAGTGAGAAAGGGCAGGGCACACACGGTCGATTTTTAGTCGAGCGATAGTTTAGTCGATGGACATAAAATGCATTAAATCAATGCAGGTGCGCATACGACAACTGTAGATAAACTATTTTTTAATGCATTTATGTTCATCGACTAAACTATCGCTGGATTAAAAATTGACCGTGTGCAGCCAACCAATAAAAAAAAATTAATAATAATTTATCCTCTTTCTGCACTTATTTTCTCTCCTTGGTAGCGGTTTAATAACCAATTTTCCCCTTAGTTAAGTCCGAATGAAGGCATTTAAATTCGAATAAATAGATCTCGAAAACTATTTAGATCAGTGCCGTAACAAGGGTATGAAGCGCCTGTGGCAAGTGTCTAACTTGCGCCCCCCTTCCTCCCCCCCCTCATAAAGGTGGATTCACACCGGGACCTGACTTGACTTGAGTTGAGTCCGGTGGCGAACCCAACCTATGTATTTCTATGGAGGTGCATTGATAATATGATTTAAAAAAAAAAAGTGCAGGAGGTGGATTTGAACACGCGAAGTTTGGTTACGCGAAAATGGAAAAAAAATTGACTATTTAACCACTTGAGCCAAACTTCACTTATATGTTTAATGGAAAAATAAGCCAGATAAAAAAGATGAAATGAAAGAAGTATTAAAAAAATTTTAATATTCCACATATGATATATCATTTTTCATTACTTTTTATGCTGATTAATAATTTATAAACAAAATTTCAAAAACATGGATAGTTTTCAAATAATTCAATGGGCAAACGTCAGATTGTTTATGCCTTGATGTAATTAAACTAAAAACTCTATCTAACATATGATACATGTCATTAATTCTTGAATTCCCCCTGATTCCAGAGAACTAAAGCCCTTTTAATTATATGATCTAATTTGGGAGTTATTGGCGATCAAAGTTAAGACTATTTTGACTTATGACATCAACACTCAATTTTCTTTATTATCGAAAAAGCTTATTTACCATTTTCTGATTAAAACCAAATTTTTATCAGAGATTTATAATTAAAAAATGAGTTTTTTTCTAAAGTTTCATTGAGATTGGTAAAGAAATAAATAAAATATTGACTATTTTGTAAATTGAGTTTTAGAATTCGGGATCTCAGTTGGAAGCCTAGACTCGGTTCATAGTTCGCTCTCTTTACCCATCCGGGATCACGAATTCTAAAACTCACTTTACAAAATAGTCAATATTTTATTTATTTCTTTACCAATCTCAATGAAACTTTAGAAAAAAACTCATTTTTTAATTATAAATCTCTGGTAAAAATTTGGTTTTAATCAGAAAATGGTAAATAAGCTTTTTCGATAATATAGAAAATTGAGTGTTGATGTCATTAAGGTCGAAAATAGTTTTAACTTTGATCGCCAATAACTCCCAAATTAGATCATATAATTAAAAGGGCTTTAGTTCTCTGGAATCAGGGGGAATTCAAGAATTAATGACATGTATCATATGTTAGATAGAGTTTTTAGTTTAATTACATCAAGGCATAAACAATCTGACGTTTGCCCATTGAATTATTTGAAAACTATCCATGTTTTTGAAATTTTGTTTATAAATTATTAATCAGCATAAAAAGTAATGAAAAATGATATATCATCTGTGGAATATTAAAATTTTTTTAATACTTCTTTATTTCATCTTTTTATCTGGCTTATTTTTCCCGTAAACAAATAATTAAAGTTTGGCTCAAGTGGTTAAATCGTCATTTTTTTCCATTTTCGCGTAACCACACTTCGCGAGTTCAAATCCACCTCCTGCACTTTTTTTTTATTCTTAACTGTTTTTTTACCCTCCCTCCAAGTTGTGAGCTGCACGAGGTTTTTATTTACCACCAATATAATCAGTGAGGCGCTACGGGAGAGGGGGGCTGATATAATTGTCGGAGGTCATTTTGCCTCTCCCCCGTAGCGCCTCACTGATTAAAATGTTGGTAAATAAAAACCGCGTGCAGCTCACAACTAGGTCGGTCCCCTTTGTTTGGCGCCCCCCAGCCCAGTTGCGCCCGTGGCGGGCGCCTGTTTTGCCTCTCCCTCGTTACGGCCCTGATATAAATATAGGCTATAATCTTATCTAGGAGAGGCAACAGAACCCCTATTGAATAAAATATTTTTTTCTCCCAAGGGGGTACAGGTAAATTTTTTTTTGCATATTAGACCATTTTTTTTACTGGTAAGGCAAATGTGTGTTAGTCTCAAGAATCGTTTTAAAATTAAAAACTGTACTTTTATCACCATATTTTGACTGATTATTTTTTTAGATTTCTTGGAGGGGGAGGTGTACCTCCATTGACATTGTTGGTTCCTATATTGTGGGGGGGGGGGCGCAACTCTAAAACTTTTTTCTAGATATTTTTTTTAAAAATTTATTTCTTTTATCACAAAAATTATATTGAAAAACTCTAATATTTACTATTTGTATAAAATTTACTTGAAAAAAATTTTTTGTTTTTTTATATTTATATTAATTTTAAGTTTGGGAGGGGGGGGGGGGTTTAAAACCAAGAGAAATCCTGTTTAGGTCTACCCCCATATATTGTTAGGCAAATGTCAAATTTCATGGGACGGTGCACTTGAGAAATTGCGAAATGCTATTTCTTATTTGAAATATATAATATAAAATTTTTTTCTATGAAATTATTATGATCTTAACTTCCATACGAATTGGTATTTATTATTGCGAGAACTTTGTCCCTTAATTCTTTTGTAATGGGTAGTATTTTTTGAATAGGTGGATGGGATGCTATCTGGCGGTCAAATTATAAACACCTTTCTCTTGTGATTGGATTCTCCAATTCCGTCCTACGGGTGCCATTTGCTCCTTCCAAACTGTCTGCCAAATTAGTTTGTCATTTATGGGGTTTATGAGAAATTTTTATAATAAACAGTGAGTTTTGTTTAATCAAAAATAAAATATTGTCCTTTCACAAGAGTGATTGAAACGTCATTATTCTTTCAATTTGTCATTGTGGTTATATTTAAAAAACAAAGTTGAATATTCAATTATGATTACTTTCTTTTGTGCTACTTATTTTTCCAACTTGAATTAATTACTATCATCGATATATTATTATTTTTTTTATTTATTTATTTTAATAATAATAATGATCTTTAATAATAATCCGTCTCAATAAAATCATTCTAATGGAGCGATTTTTAATGTCGAATGATTTAATTTATAAAATGGAAGCACTTGTTCAAGATTTAGGAACGGCTTTGGATGAATCTTCAAGATCTTCTGTGAGACGAAGATGGGGAATCAGAAGAAGAGCTCGCTCCACCGGCAATCTACGTTTGTATTAATCAATTTCTTTTATATATATATATCCTCTTATTTGCTACCAATTTCTTTTATTTTTTTAAATTTATTTAAATCAATTTATTTAAAATCAAAATTAAAATAGTTCTATCGAAAATACTTGTCTCTTATTATTATTATAAATCACCTACGAACAAAATTGAAAATATTATCCGAAAATCGATAAGAGATATAGAATTACTTATATTTGTATCATAATTTACGGTCTTCTCTTTGTATAAAAGTAACTCTAATCAACAAAGCTCCTTAAAACACATGAATCTCTTCTAATATTGTTGTTTTACATTTATCTTTTCTTCAACAGCTAGCTGCCATAAATTTCATAGTGATGATTCAAGCAGCAGTATAGGCGAGGTCGTTTTATCCAGAGATAAAGGTTTATCCAGTCTGCAACAAAGCGATTCCGATGAAGTGAGTCCTAATGCTGAACGGCAAATTGCACCATTCAGTCTGAGAAATCGTCAAGTTCATCAAATTGGAAATTTCGAATCGGATTCATTTAATGAAAACTTTTCACCTGTTCATCCAAACACTAGAAGGTAATCCTAAAAACATCCTAAAATTTTCTTATATATATAGAATTAGAGAACAAGTAAACTCCTCAACTTGGAAGTTGAGTCCTCTCAAATAGAAAACTCACAACAGAACTTCAAAATATATATTAGGGTGGCCCTTATTTTGAAAAAGGTAGAATTTTATCGACCTCCACCCGGAAATTGGTCTAGAATGTCAAAAAAAAAAATTTAGCTCTGAATTTTTTCAGATTTTTTCAAGCAAAATTACCAGTATCGGTAAGCAGTTGAAATTTAACACGGGTTTTAAATGGGCTTTCCTGATATTAATAGACTTTCGAACTTTACTTATAAAAATTTCTATTTTGAAACTAGCTGTCAAAAATGTCATCAATTTAAACCAAAATAACAAAAATGAAAAATGAATTTTTGACAGCAATTTTGAACTCAGCGACCCCAAAAACGAAAGTATACCAAGTTTCATAATTTCACAAAGAAATTTCTAAAAGAAACGTTCGAAAGTCTATTATTGTCAGAAAAGCCCATTTAAAAACCGTGTTAAGTTTCAACTGCTTACTGGGCACCGGTTGGATTTGGCTTGGAAAAATCTGAAAAAATTCAGGGCTCATTTTTTTTACATTCTAAACCAATTTCCGGGTGGAGGACGATAAAATTCCATCTTTTTCAAAATAAGTGCAACCCTAATATATATATGTTATAAATATAGGTATACTTTTTCATATTAACACTCTGACATGTAGAGTACGAATACACTTTTCTATAGATGAATAAATATACTTCATTCCTCATGATAAATGGCATTATTATGTAAAGGACAATTAAATATTTATTTATTTATAGATCATGGGTCATTATTAATATCATTTCATTTAAGATTAACATTGAAAGAATTAGTGTTTCAGTGTTTTATCTTGTCCCGAAACCCTTAAAATCGAATATTAAATATATAAATTCAATTTTTTTTTTAAGGAAAAGGAAATTTAAGCGAATGGCTGTCGATGTAACCGAAATGGGCGCTCCATCTACATCAGGCGTTATAACAGGAACCGCCACAGCCAAAGCAGTTGTCGTCCCTCATTCAACAATTTGTAAAAAGAAACGATCAATAGTTCGGCACGCTGCTAATTGTGAATTTCGATATAGCTCAATAATTTGTGGTAAAAGGAAACGAAGCGCTCGGGAACGGAGTCTTGAAATTGATGCAAGCAATACAGCTCGATCAAAATCCAATAGAGCTCTCACTTTAAAAATGAACCAAGAGGAACGAATGGATTGTAGTAGTAATCTAGAAGGCGGAATTCATTGGTAATTTTTTATTTTCTAAAATTCTATTCGTTTCATTAAATTATTAAATTTAATTAATATATCTGCTGAAGTGTATGTAGATAATATAGCGGAGAGGAGTTAGAATTCCAGATGATGATGGAGTCAGAAAAAATAACAAGACTTGGTGCAGCATATCTTATTTTATTTTAATAAACACCTTCACGGCTTACCTTTCGAACCTAATCTATCTTTGGAGCGTGCTGTCAATAATCAAAGTGTGTAATTTTACAAGAATGAGCATTTTTGGTCTCCGCAAATCATTTCTTTAAGTTTTTAGTGGCCCTCGGGCCTTGATGTAGTGAGTAGCGTGCTGGCCTTTTATACCAAGCGTCGCGGGTTCGCATCCCGTCTCATGCCACAATTTATTTCAATTGGATTGCTACAATTGAAATAAATAGTAGTCGGGGTCTAAATAGCCTTCGGTGCCGAAAAGACCTTATTAAATTAAAAAAAAAGAAGGTTTTAGTGAGTTGACTACAGATGATGCTCGATGTTGACGGTGTAAAATTGCACAGTTTAATAATTTCTCTAATTCTAGCAAAGCAATAGTTCGGGTTCTATTCGAAGTGTTAACTCTTATTCAAAATCCAAATGGCTTAAATAAGAATGCCTGGACCCCAATATATATATATTTATAATAGCGGTTATCGTTTAAAGTTTTATATGGCCTAAGTTGCCAAAAAGACTGTGTGTATGTGTGTGTGTGTGTGAATGTGAGTGTGAATGGGAAAAAAAGTGTGAGTGTTTAAAAAAAAAAACCTTATTCAATACCGTATCATATTAGGCTCAAATTGAACCTAAGTTGTTTTTAACTCATGGGTGTCTGCATAATTCTTTCCATGAAATTTCTATAAATAACAAAATTTAACATCTATAAAGTACACTTTTTAGAAAAAACAATAAATTTTCTAATAATTTTTTTGTTTGTTTTTAATAAATTAAGAAAATGTTGCGGGTCTCGTTGCTCCCATCTTCTTTCTCCAGTGTCAGTTTTTAAGTGAGACAGGACCTGCAATCGTTCAAATATATGAGGAAATAAATTAAAATTCTTCTTATTCCAAAGGTTTTTTAATTTTAGATATTAACCTTGTTTTCGCGAATTCTGTTATTGTTTTGGTGCTAAGCCATCATCAGAACCTGTTCTGTCTCAGTAATGTCACTAAAGAAAGAAAATTTGACCAATAAGACCGACAACATTTTCATAATCTTTTCAATTAGTTAAGTTTTCAAAAATTTGTCAATTGGTTCCATTTTGATCGAATTTGTAGTGTCTATAATTTTTTAAGATGCTAATTTTATTTCAGTGAAATTATGAGTAGCAGTAGCCTAAGCAGTTCTGAGAGCGATACCGGCATTTACACAAATGATGAAGGACGAGAAGGTGAATTTTATTATTGTTTTATTATTTTAGTATTAATCTAGAAATTTTTTTAATTTACAAATAATACAATAAATTTTTTCTTAATTTTATAAAACTGATAAGTCAATGATGAGTTATGATATTAAATGAAAATTAATTAATTTTTCTGAAACTATGACAAGTTATTCATCACTTATGAACTTCTATTTTCTTTTTAACTCTAGGTGATGATGAACAAAGTGATTGGTTTGGCGGCGCTGGAACAGATCGTAAAGATTGGTGGGACGTTTCTGAAACGGATGGAGATGATACTGATAATGCAAGTGGCCCCAAACCGAATCTCAATCTTATTAATATCTCCGAAGAAAATCGTCAAAATCGTCCTCATATGCAACAATTCCTTAGAGAGAGTTTGGTAAGATACATCAGAGGTTCCCTTAATATATATCCGAATTATTTAGAGACTCTTAAGGGGCTTCAGAGGGCACATTGAATCTTTAGTCCGAAACTACCGAGGCGTTTAAAGTATTTTTTTATGCTGTTTTTTTAAACTATTTAAAAAAACGGGATCAATTTACCTAATTAATTAGAAAATATTTTTTTTATATTAATAGAAAATGAAAAAAAAAAAAAAATATCTATGATGAAAATAGTAATTTTTTTAAATGTAAAAATTCATTAATACCCAAACTATAATAATTAAATAAAGAGGTGACCAACTCAAAAATCAATTTCGTATTTATTTAAAAAAATTAATGGCCAAATAGTTCAGCACTGTTGCAAAAGATGGCAGACTTGTCTAACAAACAGCATTATCAGATCACGTATAAGCCTATATTTATATATTTTCATGCTGTTATAATTTATAAACTATTCATTATTAAAAGATCAACTTCATCAAAAAATTAAACAAACAACATGAGATAGACCTATCATCCTGCCATCTCTTGGCAATTTTTCGTAATAGTAGAGCTTTTTGGCTACATTTTTAATACCCCTAACGCCATCTTATCGGCAAAAATATGCGAATAGCTTCGCCTGCCGGGAAGGCCTTAAAGTCAAAATATTGGTCCCCGTCTAATATTAGAATATTTTCATAGCGCCCCTGTAGAGAGCCTATAGTTTGGCACTTTATTTTAATAACACTTTTGTTTAGACTTAAGA
>JAKCPI010027459.1:0-33448 GCA_023213315.1 Euborellia annulipes
GTCAAAAAAGAAAAATATTGAAAAAAAAGTCCGAAAGTGCAATGAATAAATAACACGGTGGTCTGATCGCACAGCAATAATATACAACTTTCGCTTATCTTGGGTAATTGAAAGTTGTGTACTGTGTTTGTCACACCACATTTTTTGTGTCGACATATTAATAAATAAGTTCCGGGATGGCCGAGTTCGGTGGTTTTTTTCTTTTGATAAAAATGGAAATAACTATACCAAACGTCGCGGGTTCGGACCCAGGCAGTCCGATGATTTTATTTAAACCATTTGGATACCAGATGGCTTAAATAAAAATGCCTGAACCCCCGATTACAACGGTTATCGTAAAAGTCTTAAATGGCCTGAGTTGCCGAAAAGACTGCGTGAATGTGTGTGTGAGTGTGAATGAGAAAAAAGTGTGTGTTTAAAAAAAAAAAAAATAAAATAACTAAAAAGTAGAATAAATGATCAAGCAGCTAGTTATATTTCAATTTTATTACCAAACCAGGGCCGACGTTTCGGTCACGTATGGGACCTGACTTGGCTCTGAAGATGGTCCCATATGTGACCGAAACGTCGGCCCTGGTTTGGTAATAAAATTGAAATATAACTAGCTGCTTGCTCATTTATTCTACATAATTGATTATCAACACCCAGCTATATACCTCCTTCAAACTAAAAAAAGTATTATACCTCAGTAAAGTAATAGTACTCGAAGTATCCCAAAGACGAAACCTACAAAATTTTCATATTGGTATTTAAAATTTGAAATAAATCCTTTTTGAGAAAATTGGAAAATCTAAAAACGAAAGTACTAATAGGCTACGCGAGGTTTCCCAAAGACGAGATCAATCGTAGTTTGTTTTATATACCGCAAATAATAAATATTTAAAATTTGAATGAAATCGTTAAAGCAAATATCGAGAAAATTGGCAAAAACTAAAAAAAAAAAAAAGTACATAAGTAAAGCACTAGTACTCGAAGTCATCCAAAAACGAGACCACCCCCCCCCCCCTGGGGCTAGCGTAAATTGTTTTGTTTACGCCGAAAGAAACAAAAAAAAAAAAAAAAAAATTACATCTTGAATTCTAATATAGTATATTAGCAAACGAAATAAAAAAATTTGGTGCAACTAGTCACACCATACTTTTAAAATAAAATATAAGTGAAATAAGCCCCAAAGATGAAGGAGAGACGAGAAAGGTATAAAAAAAAAAAAATATTTGCATTCATGAAGCAAGAAGTGATGATTATAAAAATGTCCTTTTTCTAAAAGCAAAGGGGGCTTATAGAAAAATTTCTTTAAGAAAACAAAGAGAATCCAGACAGGTTCAGACTCGAAAGAGATAAGACAGAAAAAAACTAACAAAAAATCTTTTAAACAAATAGTAGGCCTATGTTTAAAAATATAATTATTCATTAATTTTATATTTAAGGGATTTGATAATGTTAAGTATGGCGTTTGACCCATCAACAAATAATCACAAATGATAATTTAATTCAAGAATAAAAAAAAATAAAATATTTTCGACTCGGATAGTTTCATGTAATATTTAGATTCATGTGTGTATGTGTGATTTCATTCAATCATAATATGAAATAGCTAATAAAAATTAAATTTGTAAAATGGATGAAATAATGACAAAAACTTGATATAAGATAAAGATAGAGGATGTACTTCTTTGAGCCTAAATGTAATGTGGCATGATAGGCAACTTTTGCATAAAGGTGATTTGGTATTTTCCCAAAGTTATTGTAGCTTCTTTAAGAAAATAATTAATAAAAATAATAAAAAATTATTTATATAATAATTTTTATTATTTTTCATATGAGAGATTTAATCAATTTTAATGGGCTTTTTTTTTTTTAAGCTAGAGAAAATTATTATATTTTACTTTCTCTTACCCTATATATGAAATATATAGAGAGAGAAAGTATTGTTTGTATTATAGAGCTTAAATATCTAGTCATGGCTTGGGTCCAATGGGGGGGGGGGGGGTTTGAACCCCCCCCCCGTGGCTGGGCCTATGCAAGGGCGGATACAAGGGGGGGGGGGGGGGTAAAGGAGGTAATTACCCCCCTGAGATTTGAAAAAAATACTTTTTTTCGAAAAAAAAATGTATTTTTTATGTAAAATTTTAAAAAATTTGATTTGTATTTATATTCTGGCAAACAAGTACAGAACGCGCCTTTAAATTACCGAAATTAAGAAAAAAAATGTGTGCTGTGCGACCAGTCACACCAGATCCCCCCTCCCCCGAGAAACACCTCTGGATCCGCCATTGCGTCTACGGTCTTAGAAGGTACAGAAACAAACGTTTTAGCAAAAACGAGATCAAAGAATTTAATTTGACTTTCAAATAAGAATATCCTAGCCCTCAAATACTTCAATATTTAATCAAAATATAAGTTTATATAAAGAGTAAATGTATAGTACGTGAACATGTCTGGATAAGAAGTCTAAGAATTAAATAAGATTCGCTAAAATGCCTATCTAATTCATATAAAATATTTATTCATTTGATAAAATAATTTGTTTGTTGAATTATAATAATAAATCTTATATCAAATGAGATAAAGACATAAGAGTATAGAAAATTTGAACATGAACTCAGAGTAGATAGGGTAAAAATAAAATAAATAGAAAATAAAGCACGACACTAATATTCAGAATGGGGCCTGGGGCTTAAAGGCGTCATCTAACATGTTGTTTGTAGTTGAGGCAGTGATTAATAATTTGAAAAAAAGAAAAATTCTTGAAATTTTTTATCAATTATTGATTAATGAGAATGATTAATAAATAATTAGCAATATAGAAGTGAAATACCTAGGCAAAAACTGCGAGAAACGAAGAGAGCGCGAGAGAGGCTGCCATCTGCAATGATGGCTGCACATGAAATGAGATGGCTTGGGTATTTCTTGATAAAAGTTGCGCAGGCTGATCTCTACTCACTGGTCTCCCCTCTACTGACCTCTCTAGGCTAGCTGAGTGTTCTTTTCTAAGCGGGCCAAAGAATACAACCCTTGTGATTGGCTAATCAGCCACCAGTGGGAGGCAGAAGAAGAGAGGGGGAATTGTTATAGTGAATGTTTTAATGCGATTACAAAAAGAGAGGGGGAGGGCACCTAGGCTTCTCTAAGGAAGCTGGACGATTCTATTAAAAGGGGAGTCAGCTAGTGACTTTTTCTTATGTAATTAAGGATCTCAATGAGGAAAGGCAGCCAGCATAAATAAAAACTTTTATAATCTATAAAAGAACTCCGGGGTTTTGAGGCAAAATATTTTAATAAAGTAAAAAACGTACATACATGTTTTATACATGAATGGAAAGGTTATATTTTCAAGTTTTTTTTTTTTTTTTTTTTAATTTAATAAAGTTCAATGTGAGTGGTACGGCACACTTCGTAACGGTATTCTACCTCTTCCCATGTCCTGGTCAGCATGCAAGGGCGGATCCAGAGGTGTTTCTCGGGGGGGGGGGTGATATGGTGTGACTCATCGCACAGCACACTATTTTTTTCTTAATTTCGGTAATTTAAAGGCGCATTCTGTACTTGTTTGCCAGAATATAAATACAAATCAAATTTTGAAGTATTAATTTTTAAAATTTTACATTAAAAATAAATTTTTTTTCATTAAATCTCGGGGGTGGGGGGGTGTCCTCCTTTATTCCCCCTGTATCCGTCTTGTCAGCATGTCTGGGGTGACGGACGCCACGCAATTGACTATTCGTTCCCTGAGATGGCGAACATTACGAATTACACTTTGCAGCGGGCTGCCAACTGTTCATAAAAAACATTCCCAATTGGTATGAATAAAACTTTTTGAGTTACTTGTTTCAAAAAAAAAATCTATATATATAATTCACTAATGTCCGTCTGTCTGTCTGTCTGTCTGTCACGCTCTATTTAGGCAACTTCCCGTTGGAATTTTGAAATGAAATTTTTATGCATAAAGAGGACCTTCTAGGGATTACAGGAAAATTATTTTCATCCCGAAATTTCCATAACTTTTTGAGTTATTAATTTTTAAAGTTACGATTTCTCCCATAGGAAATGTATAGAGAAATATTTATGTATTCTTTTCATTTGTGTATTCCATGAATGTAAACAAATCCTCAAGCAGGCACTGGATTGGAATAGGTAGTAATTCTTTTCTTTAAATTAGTAAGAAGCAAAGGCGAGGGTCCGCCGCAGGTGGGCTCGAGCCAGCTGGAGGGGGTCCAGGGGGGCGAAGCCCCCGGCTAGGCGCGAAGCCCGCCGAAGGCGGGCGACGCGGCTAGTAAACTAAATTTTGCTATCTTTTATAGTTTAAAAAATATGAATTTTTAAAACCCCGGAGTTCTTTTATAGACACCCTGTATTTCATCGACGTTTCGGGAAAATATTATAAAAGTTTTTATTTATGCTGGCTGCCTTTTCTCATCCTTAGGGATTTTTTTTCTATCAAATTCATTTCATTTTGTAAAAATCCGACGTGACTGGTCGTACAGGATTTTTGTTCTCGTTTCAAAAAAAAGAAGAATAGTGAATAAAAATCTCAATGAAGCGGTCATTCATTAATTAAAATAAAAGGTAAAAATCTGGTGTGACTGGTCGCACAGCACACAACTTTCTCTTGCCTTAAGATGTAAAATTTATACAATAAGTATGGGAAAATATTTATATTTTGTTACCATGGCAACCATTTCTCCTATCTTTTCTATGGAGTACAAGAGTAAAGTGGTCTTCAGAAGATTTCAATGACAAAATGTGAATATACATTTTATAGAGCATCTAAAAAATAATTGATTTTTGAATTAGAAAAAAAATTCGTTGGAGCGAATTTTGAGAAAATTAAAAAAACAGAAAAACTATATCAGTAAAGTACTAGTACTCTTTGGCCGATTTTGATTCAAAAGCTTCGTGTCACGTCCCAGGGGGGTGCCTGACTTAAATATAAGATTTCAACCTCCTAGCTCTTTTCGTTCTTGAGATATTTTGTTCACAGACACACAGACAGACAGACCATGTCGCGAAAACCACTTTTTTGGATTCAGGGGCGGGGGGGGGGAGGAATTTGTCCCTTAAAATGCAAAAAAATCATTAAAAATGATCGATTTTTTCACTGATCTTCTACATATTCCAGCTGACAGACCCACCTCACCCTTCCTTAAACATCCCTCAACTAAAAAAAAATATATAGGATAAAGGGGGTGGGGTGTGGGCGATTCCGAAGCCCTTGCAAGAAGATGGAAGATTCACAGCTCAGTTGGTCAAATTGGCAAATATGCGGCTAACTTTAATTTTTTTGGGCTGATCTTTACAAATTTAAACTTAAATATACGGATTCTTCTATGTCCTTCAATATTTTCATATTTTATCTAAAGGGGTAGAAATTATTTCTTGTCAAAGTTTGAAAAAAATTATAATCTATGAAATATAAAGTTACGCTTTTGTAAATAAATCAGTAAAAATATGACATTTATAAAAACCATATTTATTTAAAGAAAAATCTACATGGGGTAGCCTACCCTTTACTCAAGAGGCAAAAAATTGCAAGTCTTAAAATAATTTGTAGAGTGGGAAAATAACTTGGGAGGGAGGGGGTGGCCTTTAAACAAACGAAATAAAATTAATTTTTATATAAAATTCTAAAAGATTTTAATGAGAAAAACGAATGCAATTTTATTCATTAATTTATTCAATGTGAATTAATGAATATCTATAAGGGGATGCGTGAGCCGAGGGGGATCGAATTATATCTAAAACACAAACAAAGGAAATATATTCATGAAACGAACAACGGATTTAGAGGCTTGTGGCATGCTACGACACAGAAACGTAAGCAAATTAAAAAAAAAATCATCTGAATTTTTACACTAATAATTAGGGGAGGCGAGTGGAGAAATTGCTCAAGAAAATCAGGCATTCAGACAGTGAAAAAGAAAATTCCACCTCCAAAAATCTCACATATTACTAGGCCACTGACGAGAGATTAAAGTTTAGGAATTTATATTTTCAATTATTTAATAATAATTTCTTATTAAATATTATAGGAGAATATAAATTCTCTGTTAGAGGGGTGGAGGGCGTGAAAGAAATCATTGCTTAAATGTAAAAAATTTACAAAAAAAAAATAATTTTCTATTTTAATTTTCATTTTTAAAGAAAAAAAAAAACTATTTTGTTTATTAGAAGGGGTGATTTACACCCTTTCTCACCCTCCCTCTGAGGTACACGAATTCATCATAGAGTTATATTTAAAAAATTGGATAATTTTATCAGTATATTATAAGAGAGAGAAATAAAATTTAATTCGTTATGCAAATGAGATGTGGAAATATTCATTACCTTAATAATAAGATGACCAGGTGGGGAGATTGGTGGATGAACGTCTTATTTGCACAATTCACAACACAATATAAAATAAACTAAACACACGCGAGAGAGAGAGAGAGAGAGAGAGAGTGGAGCTGAACTCGAATGACTCGTGGCTCAACTCAGAATACAACTGAAAAGACAAGACACGCCTGACAGATAGGCAGCAAGCAGGCTCTAGTAGCATTCCTCTCTGAGCGAAAATTATCAAATAAGTTCTCTATTTATAAAAATTCTATTCACTTGCAAACTAACGGGGTTTTATTCCGTTGGGAATAAATTCGAAATTGAAATAACTATTAAAAGACTCACTTCATTTATCCACCATTAAAACTTTCCCTCTATTAAATAAAATACTTCCAAGTGTTATTTATTGTATTTATTTATTTATTAGGGATAAATTCGAAGTAAAAGAAGAATCCGTATATTCAACTTTAAATTTATAAAGATCACCCCAAAAAAATTAAATTTATAGCCTCATATTTGCCAATTTGACCAACTGAGCTGTGAATCTTCCATCTTCTTGCAAGGGCTTCACACCCCACCCACTTTATCCTATATATTTTTTTTTAGTTGAGGGATGTTTAAGGAAGGGTGAGGTGGGTCTGTCAGCTGGAATATGTAGAAAATCAGTGAAAAAATTGGGAAAAATCAGAAAAAATCGATCATTTTTAATGATTTTTTTGCATTTTAAGGGACAAAATCCTCCCCCACATCCCCCCCTTGGATCCAAATGTTAATGTTTTTCAACTTTTCACTTCTCTAGACCTTCTGAAGAAATGTTAAGGCTAAAATATTTCTTTTCATCCCTCCAAATTTGATTCATGGCCCTAGTAATTAACGAAAAGGGGTGGAAATAAGTAGGGGGCTCTCTCCCGAAAACGGTACGTGGTGGGGGAAAACGGAAGTCATATTTGGATTCAGGAGGTCATTTTACTTAAGAATCTGAAGTAAGTTTAAGATTATTTTTTAAAAGGATTAAAAAAGTCGAATATTTTTTTTTTTAAATTTCAATATTTATCATGTGTGCCCAAAAATTATTAACTTTTTCTATTACTTGATGATTAAAAAAAAAGTCTATGTCTGGTAGTCGCTGAATTATTTGTAATTAACCCATTTTTGTAGAACAACCCAAAAATTTTAATTATTCTATTTGCTCTTTTTTTTATTAAGGATTAAAACGCAAAATGTCAATAAGAAGCAAAGTGGCGGCGTCGTGTTTTTACTAAAATTTTCTCTTTGACTAAGTAGGGAGAAAAAAAAAACATATTTAAGTTGTAATTTGCATAATAATTTCCTTTGCTGAGTGTTTTGTTTCATCTTTGAGCAAAGTAAGTTCAAAAGAAAGTGGGGGGAGGGGGGGAGAGGACCAACCCCCAAATTACACCCCCTCCCCCTCCCCCCCTCTGCCACTTTTATTTCTGTTTATCTTAAGACCAGAATTAATTCAATAAAATAAAAGGCTCTTAAAGCGAGCGTTTCTTTATATTTATTTAAGAGGCCAGCCAGCCAGCGCTTTATGACGTCGTCGCTTCTCTCTTAAATTTATATCTCATTTAGCTATTGACAAAAGGCAGAGACAAACATAAAATATTTGTTCAAATCCTATTTGATTCTCTTGCCTTGCGATTTTCTTTTTTTTTTTTAAGAGAAAATCAAAATCAATAGAAAAGGATTGTCAAAAATTTATTTTTATACTCTCGGCTACTAAAGTCGTTTAGAGGTTTTATTATTGAAATTGTACATTTTATTGAGATGCGATGTGGAGGAAAGCAGTCAGGTAGGTTGATTAAATAGACTCTTTTAAACAAAACGTTTCGGCCAAATTTATTACGCCACACAGTGGTCAAAAGTCAAATAAAGTTTCAATTTGAGGACTTTTAACCCCCTAAATAGTTTTATTAATATATTTACGATTAGGAACGACCCTTTTTGAGAGTCATCTGCACTTATCTGGCTCTCAAAATCTATTTGAATCTGAACGTTTTTGACAACAATCCGAACGCAAATAAGCATCCTTTTCTATCGCTCTCCATTTCCTTGTGTTTTTGGTTATTTCAATTTCGTCAATTGGAATCAACGACTGAAAGTAACTAAATTTCAACAATGTAAAAAAATGCAATAAATTTTGATAGTTAAATAATAGAAGCATTTCAAATAGAAATCGCAAAAATTCAAAAGTCAAAAAGTCAAAAGTCCCACGACATCCCACTCTCAAACAACTTTTTCTGTCTTTTTGGATCCTTCTTCATTAATAATTAAAAAAAAAATTAGCTGCCCCGACTTGCACCTTTTTTTTTATACAATTTTTTCCACGTCAGTGCATAAATTCGCTATCAGGCTTTCTTAATGGTTGATTCAAAATGATTTTATTTATTTTAAATATAAATACAAGCGGTCCGCCCAAGGCGGGTTTTCCCACGTGCCAGGGGGCTGCGCCCCTGGACCTCCTCGCTCGCTTTCGGCGAGCAAATACATAAAATTGAATCTTGCTCACTGTTTGGAAATTTTGCAATAGCTCGCCTTCGGCAAAATTTTAAAGTTTTAAATTTCACTGACTGACTTCAATTCCTCTATCTCTGACCAATCAGCGAGAGAGAATGGTATACATGAACATAAAACGGAAGTCAGTGACTAGCTCTTTATATTATTGTTGTATGATGATGACCTCGGAAACCAACAAATACCAATTTTTTTTGAAATCGAATTATTTTTTTTAAGTTCCCCATATTGGCAACGCCATATTTTTTTTTTTTTAAATAATATCAAATTCGAAATCAGCGACCTCAAAAACCTGTGTATTTTGAATTTCAGAGACATTAAATAACGTTTTCGACTTTTGACCACGTTTTCGTGATTTGGAGCCACTGTGCGCCATCCCGACTAGAAATTACTTTGTGATCACCTCATTGGAACCCATGGAGGCTTGCCCAAAAGGGAAATCCCTATAAGGGGGCAATTAGAGCCCAATCGGGAAATTCTCAGGAAAAATAAAATAATCAATTTGAACACTCACCAGGACTGTCGATATTATTGGAATGGATAACAGACAGATCAGATTAGTCCAATAAAATATATAAATCAAATTTGTTTTTAATATTTATTATTTAATCAATTTCCAGAACTCAGACCTTGCAGTTTCGGCCACAATGCTGTTTGTCTTCCTCAGTGAATCATAGAAAGCATAAAAGATTAAAGATTTTTTGTAATCCATGATATTGGTGGAGTAGAAGTTAATTTATAAAATATTTACCCGTCGCACGGTCTGACGCCTATTGAAAATAGAGAAGGGAAGAGACTGACATGCAGAGAAGAGAAGTGCTGCCAGTCCTAGCTAGGGCAGCTCGTGGTCGCCATCCACGTACCCACAAGAGGTCCCTCAGCGAATTGAGTTTAGCTAACCAATAGATCAAATAAAAAAATAAAATTTTTTATTATTTTAAAATACTTAGAGTCCTTTTGGAAATAGAATTTTTGTCTGCGACCCTGATCACAAGTATAATTGAAATATTTATATTGCATAAGTAATTTGTGAATGTTTAACAACTCTATTTCCAAAAGGAGTATGAAAACATTTTTTTTCACTTTCTCTTACCAAAGGAAAGTCACACCAGATTTTTTTTTTAATTTAAAGTATGTATTGGTTAGCTAAACTCAATGAAAATATTTTTTTTTCAACTGAAGATGGCGTAATAAATATGGCCGAAACGTTTTGATTAAAGGAGTCTGTTTAATCAAGTACTTCACATCACATCTCGTCAATTCTTCACAGTCACATTCTTCATCAGTTCATAAATTCGTACTGAAGGAGGTAGAGAAATATTTTAACATCCTTTATAAATAAAGTGTGATTGTTGGAGTGTTTTATAATATGAACATAAGTCCTGAAGAAGGGTAAGGTTTAGTTCCCGAAACGTCTTTTATACTAATTGAAATTTTTATTTGTCTCGTCAAGAGCTTCTTTTTGCCTTTTCAGCCATTAGAGTCTATTTATAAACAATTATAATTAAATTCTTCATTATATTAGAGAAAATTTCTTTTTTTTTCTTTTTCCTTACCTTTTTGATACTAAAAAGAAAATGAGAAATTCCTTTCTTTCTTTGTATAACATCAGAGAGAGAGAAATTCATTCTATTTATTATTATACACTGAATAAATACGAATTTTATTTATTCCCTCTTGAAGAATAATAATTATCAATTTGTATAGAAGGCAAGAAAGAAAGAAAGAAAGAAAATGCCTCTCCAATTTCGACTCCGAATGCGTCTGTGTGTGTGTGTGTGTGTGTGTGTGTGTGTGTGAGCTCTTCTTTTTTTTTTAGTCTAAAATTGGATGTAAATTGGATTATATTTCTTCCACTTGTGTAGGGGGGGGGAGGTGGTGATATGCTAAAATAACAAGCTATTTAGTTAACTGTTCTTTTTGCAACGAGAAAATAAATTTCAAAGGGACAATTAGGACCGAAGGCGGGCGGCGCAGCTAGTAGCTAATAAATTTCGATCCTCATGATTTTTTTTTCTCCCCTCCCTCGATCTAATGTTATTAAATTTACACTACTTCAACATTGCAAAGTTTCCCCTTTGTTAAGGGAGTTTGATAGTTGAGGAGAATTTCGTCATCTGAAGGCTAATTAGTCAAATTAAATCTCTTAATTATTAGTCAATGAATAATTAGATAAAAATCAAATAATTAATGAAAATTTTAATTTAATTTTCAAATATCATTGAGTCTAATTAAAAACATTTTTTTTTTTCTAAATTAAAATGGACTAATTTTTTTTTATAAGTCAATATTCCTTCTAGCTCTTTTTATATACTCGTTGAGTTTTTCTTGTTTAATATTGGAACTAGGGATGTGGTATCGGAAGAAAAGTATCGATACTAGTAAGTATCGAGTATTTCCTAAGTTTGAGTATTTTTTGAAAATATTTTCGGCATCTTAGGTCCTTTATACTTTAAACGAAATACTTATTAATAAAAGAATTTTATTTTCTGTTTAACTGTGGTTTATTTGTAAAAATAACAACGTTTCGGCCACTCATTTTGTGGCCTTCTTCAGGTACAAATCAGTTAAAATTACAAAAGTTGTTAAATCTGTGACAATTTCGTTTGAATTTGAATGTGATTGTAACAACTTTTGTAATCTTAACTGAATTGTACCTGAAAAGGTCATATTGTGGTTCAGGCATTATTATTTATACCATTTGGCAATCAAATGAGTATTATAGAAAACTCTTAAATGAAAAATAATAAAAATTGTTATATATAGGCCTATAATTAAATTTTTACTTTTTTTTTCCTTAGGAGAAATCGGGATGGGACTAGGTCTATACAAGGGCGAATACAAGGGGGGGGGGGGTAAAGGGGGTAACTACCCCCCCCCCGAGATTTGAAAAAAAATACCTTTTTTTAACGTAAAATTTTAAAAATTAATACTTAAAAATTTGATTTGTATTTATATTCTGGCAAACAAGTACAGAATGCGCCTTTAAATTACTGAAATTAAGAAAAAATAGTGTGCTGTGCGACGAGTCACACCAGATTACCCCCCCCCCCCGCGAGAAACACCTATGGATCCGCCCTTGGGTCTATATGGCCTAGGATGCCAAAAGGACCTAAAATACAAACTATATTTGAATGAGTAATACTTAATTCGATACGGGCAATCAAGTACGCATATGAGTAAAGTATCGAAACAAAAGTATCGCTAGTTTTTTCGTGTCTCTAATTGAAACAAATATTTTTAATTCGACAAAAATGACAAAATGTTTTATTTTTAATGTCCTTGCCCCATTCCCGGGATGCGGGGTCGGCGGACCTCACTCTTTTCCCTCCAACCCTATCATGCTTTTTGCGACTGGAAACCTTTAGCACGGCCTGACGCCTGTTGAAAAGAGAAGAAGTGAAGGACTGCCTGTCCCAGCTCGGGCAGCTCGTGGTCGCCATCCACGTACCCACAAGATGTGGGCCCCTGAGCGAGTCCTTGTAAATATATTAACACAAAAAAAAACTCGAAACATTTATCGCGAGCCGCATGTGGCTCGCGAGCCGCAGGTTGGCCACCCCTGTCTATAGAATAAAACACCCATAATAATAAATCGAACATTTTAATATGAATAAATTACACTAAATGAGTAAAGTTGTATTAAATTAATAAATCAATTTATTTTAAATATAATCAGTCATTATGAATACAATAGTGTTCATCCTGTCTTTATGCAAACAAATACAGATTACATACTGAATGAAGAAATTATAATAAATATTTTGTAAAAAAAAAAAAATTAAATTGAGCACTTTACGTTCTAAGTGTACACCAGTAGGCCTACTAAAACAAAATTAGGCTTGCATCAGGTCTATTCTCTAACAAACAGACATTAAATTGGGTGTTAAAAAGTAAAATAATAACATGAGCGTTAAAAAAATGCAAATGCAAATTTTATTTATTTATTTAAAAAATAATTTAGAGTAAGCATAATTTTAGGGTAGTATTTTATGTATGTTGGCTGACGAAAACCCAAATATATTATTATCATTTTACTTTTTAACACCAGGTGTTAACGACCCATATGAAGATAGCTATGATTTCTGCTTGTTTGTGTTCTCGATAATCTCTCACGCATGCGCATTACTAACTAACACACGGGTCTTCTAATTCCAACATGGCTGACTTTGTTAAATCAGCTCATTTATTACTTAATTAAGACATTTTTGGAAATTAAGGGTTTATTTAAGTAAAATAATATATAAAAAATAATAATAATATTGAGCTAACTTATATTATTATAAATTGTAGGAAACAAATGTTAAGTCAAGCCAAAATTTCGGATTTTTTTTTTAATTAATAAAATATAATTTTTAAATATTCAATTAAGAAATATTTTTTTATTTAAAATTTAGTAAAAATATTTATGAAAATAACTAGAATAAGATTGAATTTGTTTATTTTGAAATAAATTTACTAGGAAAGATTAAATTAACATTCAAGTAAAAACATCTTTTTGAAAGCGATGTTTTGCTGCTTGGAGCGCCTTGCTGCGGAGAAAATAAGAAGCAATATGCAAACTTCCCTGGCTGCATGTCTCATGTGAAAGCTTAGAAAGTAGCAACGACTTGCAAGGCAGCCTGTATGAAAAAACCCCCCGTGTGAATCCACCTCAACTTCTCAATCAAGTAGGCCAATCTGACACACCAGCGCTAAAAATGCTATTCTCTAAACCAGCGACGTTAACATGTTGCTTTTATCTTAAAGCTGTCAAAATGACGGCGTTAAAATATTAAAACCATCCCCTTAGACATGACATTAATTTTTAACACTATTGACTAAATGTTAACGCATTGGGGTTAAAGTTTTTGCTTAAAGAATAGCAATTTGAGTTAAGGAGGTGTTAAAATGAATTAACTTTAGAGAATAAAAACATTTTCTCAACAGGTAGACTGTTTTTTTTTTTTTTTTTAACAAAAAAATACACATCAAACAATAACAACAACAGAATCAAAGATGGCAGCTGAAAACAACAACTAGACAAGGATGAAGATAGGAACTAGAAGAAGGATTAGAGGGAGAATGAAAAAGGGTCGATTGATTCGACTGTCTGATAACCCTTGGCTGCTGCTAACTTCACTGTTATTACTCCGAGTTGGCTTGAGTATTGTTCTCGCTGTTGTTGTTGTTGTTGTGGTTGAAAGTCGCCTCTCCTCCTCTGAGAGCTCCAAGCCAAATGGCGGCTTTTTGTTTGTTTTCAGATAAAATCTCCCTCTTGCACTGTAACAAACCGATAATAATGAATTCGAGGCTTAGAGAAAAGAAAAAAAAAAAAAAAAAGAAAGGAAAAGTGAGTTGAGTCAACAACAACAACAACAATCTCTGGAGAATAACAAAATCTGGTCGATAATTAGACAGGCTTGTCAATTTGATCCGTCAACACCATTATAGGCTGGAGATCCTGGGTTCGATTCCCGGGCTCCAGAGTTGATTCACTAATAATTATATTAAACATACTAGAAATCAAAATTATTAATAAGGAAACCGAAGGACACTTTGCAGCCAGGAGATTAATTTAAAAAAAATCTTTTATTTAATTTTTATTTGCCGACGTTTCGGTCCTTCATCAGGGAAAATAATTGTCAACATATTTGCCCTGATAAAGGTCGTGACAGACGACCGAAACGTCGGCATGTAAAAAATTAAATAAAATTTAATCTCTTGGCTGCAAAGTGTCCTGCAATTTCCTGATTAAATCTCTACAGCCATAACACATTAAAAAAATTATTATTATTATTATTATTTTTTTTTTTAATATGGCTTTTCCAATGTTTCCTTTTTGTGCACACTAATAGATTGGAGATCCCGGGTTCATTTCACAATAATAAACATACTAGCAAAATTCTCTGGCTTTCAAATAATTTAGGAAAAAATAGAGTCCAAGTCTTCATTCAAGAATGGAGATAAAATGTTTTAAATCAACAAACGAATCGATTCCATTGTCGTCAATTAACAATAAAACAATTATTACGCTATAAAATTAAAATGACGCAGGCGTCCTCTTTAGATAAAGAAGATAAATCTATTCTATCTTTAGGCCTTAAAAGCATTTTTTTTTTTTTTGGATTATTTATTCGTAACTCTCTCCCTTCCTCTCTCCCCCCTATCAAAGAAATCGGAGACAATGAATCAAAGCACAGTCTAGACACGCAACCCGGAAGTCTTCTGCTACCCCCCCCCGCCCCTCTCCATTCAAAGATCGATAGAAGAGGGAAGAAATAAAGGGAGAAAAACTGATGATTTTGAGGGCTAAGGGTTAGTAGGCAATTCAAATTGAATGCTCAAAACTAAACAACGAGCGGGGAGGGAAAATCCGTCAAGAGAGAGGAAAAAATCAATTCAGCAGAAAAATATTTTATGGAAGAAAAGAATAAGTTCAAATGCAAATCGTGTTATTTAAAGGTGATAGTTAAATTTGAGCACAAATGAAAAATCATTATGTGGTTTTATGAAACCACGATGCAAGGGAAACTTTTTTTTTCGGTACGCAGGCGTTTAACTGAAAATTTTCAGAAATTATTCAATTAAATGTATTAAAATCTCGTTTTTAATCTTAACTTAATAATTGGAAAATGGGAAATCAATAGACGCATGTTAAAAACTGAGAACAATATTTATTTAGTAATTTGAAGATTTGAATCATTTTAAAATATTTTAAAAATTATATTTTATCAATTTAAAAAATTGAATAATTAAATCTCACAATTATTTTTTTATAATTCGTCATATATATTAAATTTCATCTTTCCTATTTTTGTCGTCACTTTAATTAAAATTATAAACTGAACATATAATGAAAACTTGAAACTTTAATACCTTAAAAGAAAATAAATCAAATTAAAAATATTTATTTCCTTCAACCTACTAGAGATTTTATTTTATAAAATTTTCAAAAATTTTAATTTAATAAAATTAAAAAATCTAATAATATTAAAATTTTTAAAAATTTACTAGTGATCTTATCAAAAACATTTTTAGACTATAATCTATAGTAGATTTATTTTATACTATTTGAAGGAAATAAATATAAAAATTAGGAAGTTGTAAGAGCCAATTGACCAAAAATGTGTTGGAAGTTTACCTCTTTGAAGAGCTGGCTCTTTTAGCAAGTATTCATAAATAAATAGTTCTTGCTAGAAGAGCCAGCTCTTCAAAGAAGTAAACTTCCAATACATTTTTGGAAATATATATTTGATTCAAATTCGTTTGGGCGCCCCTGGTATTAACCTTAAGTCAACTAATAACCTTAAGGTTATAATTTGGAGGGAAAGTGGTGTAGGTTTTCTGTGAAACATATTTATAAGTAAAAATTATTTAGAATATGTGAGGTTTCATGTCAAGAGTTAAGTTAATATAATTGTGTAAGCCAGCCAAATGTAGGTGAACTAGCAAATTAAAGTCCTTCCTAGAATAGGCTGCCCCCTCCAGAGGCAACCCTAGTCCCAAGCAAACACTCACAAATGTCCCCAACTCCTCCCCCCACTCCTATACCTAAGCCTGGCAGCATCTACTCTCTTTTATTCACTCAGTCACATGTATGTACTCATGAAGATGGGTTAATAGCCCGAAATATATTCAATATTTCTTTCAGCTTCGGTGCCCATTTTTTTTTTCTCTTTGTTTTCACTTGTGCCCCAAAGATCGTTCCAGCCTCTTGATATTTATTTGTTTTGTAAAGATAACCTTATTCTTTTTTAATCTCACCGTATAAATAATTTGCATAAAAAAAAGACGACTATTTTTAATATTTCTCAAGTTACTTTCTTCTCTTTTTACCTTAGAGCTTTGTTTTTATTTATATAAAAAAAATAAATAAATAAATAAATTTTTCTATATTATATTTGTTAAAGTGTTTGAAATGGTGGTAGTAAATTTATTTATTTTTTTTTTTGAAAAAAAAAAAAAAACATCAAAGGAAAAATATTGAAATGAAAGCGAAATATTAATACTTAATATTAAATATCTAATAACAAAGCACAAAAAAGGCGAAAATGAATATGAGAGGTTGCAACTCGGGAAGAGAATTTCTGTACTTTAGCACACACTTTATGTTTTAATATATAAAATTAAAGGATTTACCTGTCGATTTAATTTGTTTCTGTTTACCTGAAATTGGTAGCTGGACCCAGGAGCTCCCATCCATCCTCGGGGCAGCTCCTCTCCAGGTAATCGTTCCAATCGTCACAAAGTTGTCCTTTAAATGCCCAGGGCCGTTCCAGGGATTCACTGAAGTATCGGAAAGCTCGGAAGTGGCTACACATCACTGTAACATATGAAATGCACATTTGGGAAAATTGGAAATGTTTATGAATAATTTCTTTTTTAAAACCCTTACAGACTCAGGGTCCGCCTGTTTTCTTTAGTATTTCAATAATAAAGATTCTTTTTTATTATTTTTTTTTTTTTTAGAAATGGTTGAACTCCCAATAGATATATACAGGGGCGCCGGAACGAATTTGAATCAGGAGGGGGGGGGGGGGCAAAAATTTTTTTTTTAGAAAATTAAAATAATTTAATATGTTCAAATAGTATAAAACAAAAACAAATCGACGAGCTTTAAAAATTTTAAATAAAATCACAATTTTAATAAAATTAAAATTTTAAAAAATGTGCTAGTGATTTTATCAAAAATTTGTTTAGGCTCTATTTATAGGCTACTATTTGAAGGAAATAAATATTTTTAATTTTCTTATTTTAATTCAATATAAAATGTTTTTATAGATTAGAAATATAAAGGGTGATAGGTCTGGTATGACAAGCACAGAACACAACTTTCGGTTACGAAAGTTAAGAGAAAGTTGAGTGCTGTGCGACCAGTCACACCAGATTTTTTATTATCTAGAGGTATTTTTTATCATCTTTCCCCTCTAAAAGTATGTTTAAAATGTTTTAGGATGCTAGCTAATCAAAATGTGCTTGTGGCGAGGGGGGGGGGGCAACCACTGTAGAAAGAAAAACCAATAACTGTATCAGGGGGGCCAATAACTATGTTTTTGAAACTTTTTTGGTTTTTGTGTCTCTAAAAAAAAAAACGGCTAGAAATTATTCAATTTTCAGTATCGCGTCAGAATAACTGTATTTTTAGGATTCCTATAAAAAATTTTCAAGCTGATTGCTTTGTTGGTCTAGCAGAAATTAAGTAGAAAAGAGATAAAAAATGCTTAAGGGGGCCAACCACTGTATCCTTTACCCTATAAAATATTTTGGAAAAAATGAATTTCTTATTCTTTTAATTTTTTTCGTCAAAGTCTTAAATGGCCTAAGTTGCCGAAAATACTGTGTGATTGTGTGTATGAGTGTGAGGGTGAATGAGAAAAAAAGTGTGAATGTTTTTTTAATTTAAAAAAAAAAAAAACTTTTTTTTATTTCTCTGATACTGGTAAATGAGATCTTTAAAATATTCTAAAAATGCTGTTTAAAAGCAAGCAATGGCCTCGGGGTTTGGTGTAGGGGTGAGCGTGCCAACCTCGTATACCAAAAGTCGCGGGTTCGGATCTCAGGCAGTCCGATAATTTTATTTAAGCCATTTGGATACCAAATGGCTTAAATAGAAAAATGATTATCGTAAAGTCTTATATGGCCTGAACATATGTTACAGAAATATAAATTGTTTATTCGAGTACTTTATGCACAGCACACAACTTTCTCTTACCTTCGGTAATCGAAAGTTGTGTTCTGTCAGGATTCGCAGGGACTTTGCAGCCAGGAGATTAAATAAAAAAATCTTTTATTTAATTTTTATTTGCCGACGTTTCGGTCGCCAATCACGACCTTCATCAGGGCAAATATCGTGATTGGCGACCGAAACGTCGGCAAATAAAAATTAAATAAAAGATTTTTTATTTAATCTCCTGGCTGCAAAGTCCCTGCGAATCCTGAATAAATCTCCACAGCCAAAAAACATCAAGTTGTGTTCTGTGCTTGTCACACCAGATTTTTTTGTTTGTTTTTATTTTACATTCTCTCAGCTCCTTTATTTTAAAGGTCAATCTGAATGTTATTTTTGTTTCTTCTAAGAATAAAAACTTTAAAGGTTATTTAATTTTAAATTCTAATATTATTCCGATATTCACTCATCAAAAACTCAAAACAAAAAAAAAAACGCAGAATTCACCCTAGAAATTAATTAAGCTTAAATATTCGTAGAATTAAATATTAATATTTTGTTTGTTTGTTTTAGGCGCTGAGTGCTTTGTGTGCTGCGTCTTTTTTTTTACAACAACACAACCATCAAAGGTATTTATTTATTTATTTATTCAGCGGGAGATAATTTTATTTATTTATTTTTGTTTGAGTGAGTGGTGCTATCTATAAAATGTGTTAAATATACAAGTAGTAGAATGACCTTTATTTATTTATTTATGTCCTTGCTGAAGGGCGAATATGTCTAACTCCCCAAAGGGAAGTTTGTTTGTTTTTTATCAGAAGATAAGATGGGGTGTGATTTAAAGGTTCTTGGCAATTGAGTGACTTTTTTTAGAGTTTTTTTTATATTTGAAAGGCTTAGTGGAAGATAGTCATAAGCCACCATTTTGTCATTTTTGAGATATTCAATGCCATCGAATTCTTTACATATCCCACATGAAGAAGTTGCTTTATTTTACAATAATTGGCTGCACATAATAAGTGCAAGTTCTCTACTTGGCCAGTTGAGAAGTAAGATCGTCATAAGCCACAGCAAAATGGCGTCGAATGAGAATTTCTCTCGTAACTTCTACGAATAAGGAAGCTGAAAATGAAGTCTGATTCTTTTTATGATTCTTAGCACCCAACAAGCAAGCACCAGCTCTAATTACAACATTCTAATAGTATAAACATAATTTAATATGCATAACCTCTCTTTTGTGGCTTGTGACTATCTTTCAGTCAATCTACTTACTTTACAAATTACTCCTAACTTATGGAAATTTCATTAACGTTATATTTGATAACCATAGAATAATTAATTAATAGATCTATATAGTAATATTAACAATATCACTTGGATAGAATATCATTTGAATGCATTTCTCAAATAATATATAATATATGGTATCTTTGCCCGTTCGAGGACGACGACGAGAAAGAGGGGTAACAAAAAAAAACTCCTAGCGACGAGAGAGGAGGTCAAATATAAATAATACTTATAAGTGTATTCACCTACGGGCTTGGCCTAGTTGGTAGAGTGCCTACCTTTTAAATTGAACCCGCGGCGGGTTCGGACCCCAGGCAGTCTGGTGATTTTATTTAAGCCATTTGGATACCAGATGGCTTAAATAGAAATGCCTGAACCCCTCATAGATATTATATTCATTACCAGGGGCGCCGGAAGGAATTTGAATCAGGGGGGGGCAAAAAATTTTTTTTTAGAAAATTAAAATAATTTAATATGTTCAAATAGTATAAAACAAAAACAAATCTACTATAAAACTTTAAAAATTTTAAATAAAATCACAATTTTAATAAAATTAAAATTTTTAAAAACTTGCTAGTGATTTTATCAAAAATTTTTGGAAAAAATTTGAAAAAAAATGAATTTCTTACTCTTTTATTTTTTTTTTAATTTAGAAGATTTTATTTTTCAAAAGTAAAAATATATCATTTTTAAAAATAAATGAAATAAAGAAGAAATTTTGCTCCCCTCTGCCCCCCCCCCTGTAGGATGCCAGGGGAGAGCAATGTACCCTTGCCCCCCCCAGTTCCGGCGCCTATGTTCATTACAACTAATTTTTTGTGGCTTATGACTATCTTCCATTAAGCCCTTCATTTATTTGGCATCTATCTTCAAATGTATCCAAAAAATAAACATTTAATTTAAAATATTTTTATTTAAGGCGAAACTAGAGCGACGTCGAAACGTACTTTAAAAAAAATTCTAATTCATAAGGAATTTTTCAATGCGGTTTTTTTTTAAATGAATTAAATTCATAAGAGATTATTGTGACATCGAGCTGTAATTTTTTTAATGACTTATAAAAAAATTATCGTAATTAATTTTTTTGTTATCAAGCAAATACAAAAAAACAATCTGTCCCAATGATCTTTAATTTTTTTTTAAATTTAAAAATGAATTTATTGTTATTATTAATCACATATTAATTAAAAAATTTTTAAAATAAGCTGAGATGATTTATTTAAAAATCAACTGTCAAATTAGTTCAGCATTCTTGCAATAGATGGCAGGCTAGTCTTACAGCTGATCCCCTTTTGGCCTATATTTATATATTTTTATGCTTTTATAAAAGATACATAATATATAATAACATTTATAAAGTATTTATTGTTAAAAGAACAATGAAGATCAACCAAATGCATTAAATATTATTAGCTACCATTCTGACATCTCTTGGCAAATTTTTGAATTACTTGATTTTTTGGTCATACTTTTTATGACACACTATCGGGAAAAACATGCCTAACACCTTCGCTCCTATTTGCCTTAATAAAGAATCTTCTAAATCTTGAAATTATCAGCGGATAGAGGTCACGTGGTTAATATAAAAAAAAGTAATTTCTTTATTTAAATTTAGAATGCAAAATTAAACAGAGCCCCCCCCCCCCCCCCCCGCTTTCATCTCTTTTTCTTTTACATAAAACGAATGATTTCTAGTCAGGAAATGAAAATTGTTATCTTAGAGAGAGAGAGAGTTAAATTTCCCATTAAGTCGAAGCTCACTCGCCCGCCCTAAGCTAAACCCTGCGGTCTGGCCCTTTGGGGAATCCCTGGCCATCCAATTATATATATAACCAAAGCAGCAACCAACCTATCTCTCTCTCTCTCTCTATTAAAAATTGAGCTTTGAATAATTGTTTTATATAAGTATGTTTAAAATAGACGCTTAAAAGGAATAAGGATTTTATAAATTTTGCATACTATACGCAAAAAAAAAAAGTAGAACGTTGTATAATTTGAGAAAATCCATTCGTGAAAGAATTTAGCCTTTTTCTGTTAATAATACGTCAAAATAAACGTAACACTTTGTTTCTTATAGAAGATGAAATACGTAAAAACAAGTCTTGTTTTCGGCCCGAATTATTTTATTTTACTTTGTCGTCGGGGACTAAACGTCACCTATCTTCAGGACAAAGGTGTTGAAAAATTCTTACTGAAGGAGGCAGCGTTAAGAATTTTTTAACACCTTTATCTTGAAGATGGGTGACGCTTAGTCCCCGAAACGTCGACAAAGTAAAATAAAATAATTCGGGCCAAAAACAAGACTTGATTTGACGTGACAACGTCTTACATGTGTCTATAGTGGCCGAGTAGGAAAAAGTTTAGCGGCTTGAATAACTCCTCTATATTAAGAGGTAGAATTATGTTGAACTTCGGGTTAGAAAGAATGATTTTTCAACTAAAGATTTCATGTAGTAATGGAGAAAGAAAAGAGCGATTGCAGCTATGTTTATTTCGTTTAATAATCGCTTCAAGCCGACGTTTAGACAATCTAACCTTGACTCGCATAGCCTGTTGGTCTTTATAAAATGGCAAAAAATATTTTATACGATTGTGCCATTCGACATTTTGAGGAATTTTGTTGACACGCTTCAGCCCTGATGATGGTCTTATATCTGACCGAAACGTCGGCTTGAAGCGATTATTAAACGAAATAAACATAGCTGCAATCGCTCTTTTCTTTCTCCCTTACCACAAGATCTACTCAGCTATCCACCTCACTCTAATACTAAAGATTTCATTATTTATTTTTTTCCTATCATTTCATTTTACCGCGCTGTGGTAAATTCTGATTTGAAAGTTTAAACTTCTGTAGATTCCGAACCGTGTAGAAGACACAGCCAACACCAAATTTTTTATTTCATCTTCTATCTGTATTATGGCCTTCCTCCACATTGTTTGATGATATCTGAACTTACTTCCACTTATTTCTTCTTAAAAAGAAAGACCTATTCTAATCTATCTTAATAATACTGTAATTTATTAAACATTTTATATGAAATATCTTAAACATTTCTACGTAAATTTAACACAAATCCATATCATTTTAATAAATAATTACAAAACAAAGACAGAAATGTCGAAATTTTATTTATTAACGCCAAATTTCTTAAATTTTAAATTTAAATAATTCAATTTCAGTTTTTCTCTGTCTATTTTATTGAAAATTCTTATAAAAACAAAAATTTAAATTATTATCCAACAAAACATCGAGATTATGTTGATTTGTCCCTCAAATTGAAAATCGACATATTTTTCTTTATTTTATTTAAATTGATTAAAATGCTTTGTATTTGTGTTAAATTTACTTTGAAATGTATAAGATATTTAATATTAAATGTTTCTTAAATCGGAGTATCATTAAGGTAGATTAGAACAGGTCTTCTTAAGAAAGAAACAAAATGTTACGTCATCTTTGACGCACAGTGTATTTATCCTTCTTGAAATGAAGTGATTATTTGAGGATGGCCTTTGCACAGAAATTTTGTTAAATTTAACATTAAACTAGCCTGTGGCTCAGAGAGGAGACACTAGCTTCTCGCTCCGGGGTCCCGGGATCGCCTCCCGTCCCAGGCGAGAAAGATTTATTTTATTAGATTTGACTACGAAATACTTCTATTTCTAATTTAAAAACAAGAATATAAGACAATTTGAATTTAATTTAGGGTTGCCAGCTCATTTTTACACAGCCTACCAGTTTCACGCTATTTACTGGCCAATCTGATATATCGCTGTGGGTTTATTTGGAATTTCTCCATTTAATTGCGATATAAAGTGAAGCCTTATACTAAATACAAAAGGAAATTCTCAAAAGGGATTGTGAAATTATAAAGAGAGAGGGAGACCTTAGAATTTAATAGAAATTTAATTCAAAAGTAAAGAAGGAGGTAAATCATGTTATATCATTATATTAAAATATATATAATCCGTTGACGTCATATTTCTTTTTTATACGGTTTTATATTAAAATAACAATATCCAAGTGATACGTCACGCGAATTTTAGGGAATTATATACAAATGTGTTCTATTTGACAGTGTGAACAAATTTAGTTGAAAAACAGGTGTCGAGATAGACCTTTTTAACATTTTTTGTTTAAGGTGATATTGATTCTGGGGAAATGTAAGCGATTTTTGCAAAGGGTAGGGAAGAGGGGACGACGTTTCGTGTCTTCGATTAGTCAGTGCAATCCGATTAACCGGACTATTCGAAGTAGAGGGTAATATGAGAAAAGCGGTCTGGGTTTTTGAAAAAAATCTCTTTTGTTGGTTAAATTTATCTTTCAATGTTGGTATTATGGTTTATGATTTGTATAATTTATAAACGTACAGTAATTTCCGGTATGTTTATTTTTATTTATTTTTTTTATGCTCTTTAATAAAAATTTAAACAAATCTGTTTGTCAGAAACAGAAAGGACAAACGGAATAACTAAAAAAATATATCTTTTGCATGTTTAGGAAATTAGATAGCCTATTTTAATGAATATAATTTAAAAATATTACCTATAATAAATAAAACATATTATTTAGTAAAAATATAAAAATTTACATAGCTCGTATATAGCAGGTAGTCTATTATATATAAAAAAAAAAAAAGGCAGAGGGGTTAATAAATTTTCCAACGAACACTCAAACAAAACGCTAATTTAACTAGAAAAGGCATTTTTACCCTGAGAATAATTTATATATTGTATTATAGCGGGTAAAAGTTTCCAATCTAACATTAAATGTTTAAAAAAAAAAAATTTCCTTTTTTTTGGAACTATAGAAATTTCATTACAATAATTCTAAAAACTTTTAGAGCAAAGATGTTAGGATTGTGCATAGGATTGCCACCAGTACTTTAGAATAAAGGATTGTATGTTATTTCGGTTAATTAGACTCTATACTTTACGAGACAATAAAGTATGAAAAAATAGTTTATTTATAAGGACCGTCGGCCAAAAATAAATACTTTTGCGTATTATCCGATTATTTGTAAATATTTCGAATCCAGTTTATATGGAATCATCTTCAGTACAATTAACAGATTTTTTGCAAATCGTTAATTTCTCCCATCCAATTTGACAAAATAGTTGAGCATTTTGATTGTTTTTTTTTTTTTTTTAAAACATTCACACTTTTTTCTCATTCTCACTCACACTCACACGCACATTCACACAGTCTTTTCGGCAACTCAGGCCATTTAAGACTTTAGACGATAACTGTTGTAAGTAATATATATATTAGGGGTTCAGGCATTTCTATTTAAGCCATCTGGTATCCAAATGGCTTAAATAAAAACATCGGACTGCCTGGGTCCGAACCCGCGACGTTTGGTATAGGAGGTAGGCGCGCTACCTACTACGCCAAACTCGGGGGCGGCATTTTGATTGTAAAAATTGCATTAATGGAATGCTCAGCTATATTGTCATATTGGATGGGAAAAAGTAACGATTTGCAAAACATCTGTTAATTGTACTGAAGATGATTCTATGTCACTGCAATAGAAATATTTACAAATTAACGGAAGTACCGTATTTATTTTTTGTTTTCTGGGATTCAAAAAGGTTTGGTCGTAAGCCAAGGCCGGATACCCCCCGGTAAAGGGGATAATACCCCCCCCTGAGATTTAAAAAAAAATACTTTTTTTCGAAAAAAAATTCATTTTTAATGTAAAAATTTAAAAATTAATACTTAAAACTTTGATTTGTATTTATATTCTTGCAAACAAGTACAGAATGCGCTTTTAAAATACCGGAATTAAGGAAAAATAGTGTGCTGTGCGACCAGTCACACCAGATTACCCCCCCCCCACCCCGAAAACACCTCTGGATCCTCTCTTGTCGTAAGCATTTTTGCATAAAACGGAATTATATACTGCACAAAAATGGCATGCCAAATAGGCGCTGATCTCTTTAATCTCAATCAATAGGCGTAGTCAGAAATTTTTGATGGGGGGGGGGGGGGTTCAAGAAAATATTATGCCCAAAAAATCAAGTAATTCAAAAATTTGCCAAGGGATGTCAGAATGGTAGCTAATAATATTTAATGCATTTGGTTGATTTTCATTGATCTTTTAACAATAAATGTTATTATGTATTATGTATCTTTTATAAAAGCATAAAAATACATAAATATAGGCCAGATATAGGCCAATACTATATCGGCTGTTAGACTAGCCTACCATCTATTGCAAGAATGCTGAACTAATTTGACAGTTGATTTTTAAATAAATCATCTAAGCTTATTTTAAAAATTTCTTAATTAATATGTAATTAATAATAACAATAAATTCATTTTTAAATTTAAAAAAAAATTAAAGATTATTGGGACAGATTGTTTTTTTTTGTATTTGCTTGATAACAAAAAAATTAATTACGATAATTTTTTAATAAGTCATTAAACAAATTATAGCTCGTTGTCCCAATAATCTCTTATGAATTTAATTCATTTAAAAAAAAACCGCATTGAAAAATTCCTTATAATAATCTAGTTTTTTTTTTAAAGTACGTTTAGACGTCGCTCCTGAACCCCCTTAAATGTTTTATAAATTACAATACCATTAAGACTAGAATGAGTCTTTTTAAGAAGAAACAAAATGTTGCGTTTTTTTTGACGCACAGTGTATTTAGAAATACACACATTATTAAGACAAACACATTTTCAAAGATTCCTATCCCCCCCCCCACCCCCATAGAACAGGTATGATCAAGAGAGCTCGTCTCTTTATTTCTCTTCATCAAGTAATTAATTAAAAAAAAAGAAGGAAATAATAGCAAAAGAAAGAAAAGTTAATTCAATATCTGTCAAATACATTCATTCCATAGCTATTAAAAAAAAAAATTGAATTTTTAATTGACTACCTTTCTTTCGTTTTTTTTTTTTTTCGTTATTTTATTTTGAAAGGAAATCGATGCTTAACGGACAGACAGATTTCTTCAAGATATTACCTGTAAGTGTTTTTACGCTCAGATGAGTCTATTCCAACAAAACAAATAAATTCCATGTTCTCTTGTCAGAAAAAATAATGGCTTTTGAATATAAATGGTGTGAAGAGAGTGAGAGTGACATGATTTCGTTAATCTTTTTTATATATTTCTTTTAAGGAGGCGTTAAAAAGTGAAAAAGCAAAAACAACGTTTATGGAATCTCAAAAACGTTGTGAGTGAAATTTAATTTGGAATAAATAATAAAAATTACTATTTAACTAATAGAAAAGAATAGGTATAATGAAGATGGCCTCTGCTGAGACCGAAACGTCAGTCAAATAAATAATTAAAGAAATATTCTTTCATGCTTCTCAACATCGTAATTCCTACTTAGAAAACTTATTATAGGCCTATTTTAATAGATTTATATAATTCGCTAATGTCCGTCTGTCTGTCTGCCCCCTTCCACCTGGATATCTCGACAGTAGGGATTTTGATACAAAAATAAAGACCTAAAGAGATCACCGTAGCCGTATTCCATTTGTCTAGAGGAAACAAGTTCGCACTCACCCGAAGGCGTTGAGCAATAAAAGTTATATTTCGCGTTTAGGAATATTTTATTCAGAGGCTCTTACTCGTAATTTGTTCATTTTTGCAGCCAGGCTGTTGAAGGCCCCCGTTTGGAAAGAAATCCACGTGTCCCAGAGGAATATCTAAAGCCAAAAATTCAGTCGAGGTGTGCACTACTGAGACAAAGAGTGCGTCATCAGGACTAAGACGATGCTCTGGTGCAACGCCTTCGAACATTGGCCGGGCGGGATCTAATCCTGCAAAGGGAAAATATAAACACTAAAGTGGAATAGTAAATTCTTATATCTAGGGTGATTTTTTAAGAGCTTGGTTTATAAAATTGAAATAAAATAAAACAACGAAAATTTGTAGGGAAATTTTTATTGGGGTGAGAACCGTATGAAATAACCTGTATGCAAGAAAAAACACACCGAGTGATTCATACTTTAGACACCCCCCTGAGGCGGGAAAATAAGCTTTTAAACAAAATCGGACAAAAAGTACTTTACTGCTGTATTTGTTCAGTTATTTTCGATTTTTTCAATATTCGCTCCAACGATTTTGATTAAAATTTAAAAATCAATTTTTTAGTTGCTCTTTAAAATGTATATTCTCATTTTGCAATTAAAATCATCTGAAGACCACTTTACTCTTGTACTTCCCATAGGAAAGATAAGAGAAATGGTTGCCATGGTAACAAAATATAAATATTTTCACATACCGGTACTTATAAATTTTACATCGGCGGAAACTAAATATGCGTCGACACAAAAAATCTGGCGTGTCAAGCACAGAACATAACTTTCGAATACTGAAAGTAAGAGAAAGTTGTGTGCTTATCACACCAGATTTTTAACATTTTCTTTTTATATTATTGATACAGTCTCACAACAATAGTAAGTAGTATTAACGCCACAATGTAAATAATATTGTTGTGAGAATGTATATGTAGCCTATATAAAAAAAAAATTTGAATATAACTTCTCTATGTTGGCCTTTATATTGTTCAGTCTTGAAGAAGGGAGGGGTATAGACTCCCGAAACGTCGGCTATATAGTGAAAATAAATCTGGCCTGAAAATAAGGGAGGATACAGAGGGGGGGGTGGTAATTACACCCTTTACCCCTCCCCCCCATCCCGAGATTTGAAAAAATACTTTTTTTCGATAAAAAATAAATGCGATAGTCAAAAGTGCACCAATAGAGAAAGAAAAGCCAGACAAGATAAGAGAGACTCGTCGAGCTGTGGCCGGTTCTAACTAAAGACTGAATTTTGAATTTTTGTTTTAATTTTATGAAAATTTTGTAAAAAAAATTTTATTTGAAATTTATTCAAAATGTATTTGAAATTTGTTCAAATTTATTGGAAACTCACAAAATTACCAGCGAAATTTTCATGGCAGGCAACACCATAATTTTTTTTTAATAAATAAAAGCAAAATATTTTAATTTTAACATCCACATTTTATTATCTCCTAAAAATTGAATTTTATTTAAAAAAAAAAAAATTTAACTGATTATATCCCCCCTGCCCCCCCCCCCCCCCCCAGATCCCTCTTTTTTATTTACTTGGACATTTTTACACCTATTAAAAAAAAAAAATAAAAATTTTTATTTTTTTTTATGATCTTTTTCAATCTTAAATTGAGTGAAACGAACCGAGAATTGAATCAAAGCAGCAGCAACACACAGAGAGAGTCTTTTACTTCCGTTCCGGAACATTAAAAAAAAAAAAAAAAAAACTTTAAATGCGAATTTATTATATGTCCGTTTCGTTCATTCATTTTCACATAATAAAAATTTTATTTTTTATCCGGTTGTTAAAATACTAATGAAAGTAAAGCATGTAAAACAAAAAAAAAAAAAATAAATAAAGTAATTATTACGTCTCTAAGGACAGGTGAATTTGATCAGTTACGCCTCAAAACTCTTAGAAATTATAGATTTGGCCATCAATGGGCTGAGGAATGACGTTCAAGATCCTTTAATATTAAATAACACAAGACGTAATGGCTAAAAAATGACAAATTAATTTTTCAAATAACGCTGAAGCGCAGAGGTATAGCTATCCCTTCTTGAGCAATGAAAGCAGCAGTCTAACAGTCAACAAACAATGAATGTGGTTATGGTTAGATTTTGGGCCGGTTGCTTCGCTTTATCCCTCGGATAAGCTATTTAACTATCAAGTCATTTCACATCTACACTGTAAAAAAAAATATGAATTTTCATTCATATCTCATAAACTTTGGTGGTTTAATTTTAATAGACCTAGGATATGAGTTAAAATTAATATACAAGTATATGAATAAGTATCGCTTTAAAAAAAATATGAATTTTCCTTCTTTTTTCACATGCTTTTGTAGTTTAATTTTAATACACCCAGAATGTGAATTAAAATTAATATAAAAGTTTATGAACAAATTACCAACTTTTAAACTTATCTTTTTCTTTGTGTGCCGCCAAATTTTGAAATCGTTAAAAGTGTACCGCGACAAGTTGAGAATCACTGGTCTAAACGTTCTCAAATAACTCGACTACCTCAAGGAATTTTTATTAATATTATTTTATAATTATTTTAAGGAAACTTGAAATTATTCTATTAAAATTTATTTCACAAAATCTATATTGATTAAATTCTGGTTTGAAATTCGCGCTCTAAACTATTTAAATATTTATGAAGTCATACTAATTAAATAATTTTTATAAAGTAATTCAACTAAATAGCTATAGAAATTAAAATTAAAATTAACAATTTCACCAAAATAATTAATTTTAAAATATACAAGAAATTGGTTAGGTTGGCACCAGGTTGGCACCAAATTCTGTTTTTGAAGTAGCTGATTTAACGCATTGATAATTGAACGTGTATTATTATTTAAAATGAAATATAAATATTTAATCAATATATTGAAATAAGAACATTTTACTAACAAAATCGTAAGTATTGAATTTGAATTTTTTCATTGAAATTTTTTTTTTTCTCAATTTCAAATTAATTATTGTTTGTCATTTTTCAGGTGAGGTTAGTCTCCAACCAGGGAATAAACTCCAATCATACTGCAAATGAAATGTAACTCTTTATTACTTCTCAAAGAAGATGAAAATCGACATATTTTTTGTATTAAATTATTAAAATGATTTGTATTTGTGTTTAATTTACTTGGAAATGTATAAAAATTTATTTTTTGATACAAATTTATTATTTTAATACTTTAATTTGTTTTATTATTTAGTAAAATTGTATATTTTAATATAATATAATTTTTTTTTAATAAAGAAAAAATAAAATAAATAAAAAAAACTATTATTTCACCTAGACCATTCACTTCCCCTCAAAAGTATAAACTCGTAAGGACTTTAATTTTTGTTTATTAAAGCTTTTGTGGTTTGAAATATTATTATTAGGAGAATTTTTAATTATAGACCACATATTTGTATTAAATATTTATTAAAAATATATATATTTGTACAGTATTTATATATTTTTAATAAATATTTAATACAAATATGTGGTCTATAATTAAAAGTTCTCCTACTTTCATTTTTCACAAAAAAGTATATTATTTCTCATAAACCCGTAATTTAAATTTCATATACCAAAAATGAATTTATTCATATACCCGTAATTTAAATTTCATATACCAAAAATGAATTTATTCACATACCCGAAAATGAATTTTTTCATATACCCGAATATGAAAAATTTCATATCTGGGTTTGTGAAAATTCATTTTTGGTATATGACCTTTCTCATATACCCAAAATGAATATTCATAAACAGTTTGTGTAACAGACTTCCTATACATGTGTATGAATCTGGCTCGAAAATTTTTAACAGTGTAGTTAAGCTAATCATATGATTAAATAAGAGCGCAGATCGTAGTTAATTAGCTAAGACCTAAAGTTCGGTATAAAGGGTGAAATTAGCAACACAAACCATGTTTATTTTTTTTTTTTTTTGGAAATTTTTTAAATTTTTATTAAAAAATAATTAATTACTAGCCGCGTAGCCCGCTTTCGCCGCCACCCCTCTCAGCTGGCTCGGGCCCGCCTGCGGCGGACACTCGCCTTTTCTTCATTATAGAAAGAAAATTATTATTACTACTATTCCAATCCAGTGCCTGCTTGAAGATTTGTTTACATTCATAGAACCATAGGCGTAGCCAGAAATTTTTGATGGGGGGTTTAGGATTATTTCTCCCCCCCCCCGCCCCGACTAATAGGGCAGTATAAGGCGTCTAATGAAATATATGACTAGCCACTTACCCCACCTTCGCTTCGCCCCCGGGACTCCCTCGAGGAGGCTCGGGCCCGCCCTTTTTTAATTAAGTACCGCAATTTTTTCAATCCAACTCGTATCAGGCAATAAAAAACTCAACTAAATTTTATGTATATGGGCCTAAAATACCGGTGTCTCTCTATCTGTTTCTGTTGACCAGATCTTCCAAAAGGAATGTTAATTTAACTAAAAAATTTTGAAATATGTAGAATTAAAAATAATAAATTTATTTTTTATAATAATTTATATTATTTTTCATTTGCGAGATTCAATCAATTTTAAGCGGCTTTAATTTTTTTATAAAATATAACAAAAAAATCAATTCTTTTCAATTGAAAAATTCTGAATTTTCTCGAATTTTATGCATTTTATTTAATTTTTTTTTTTTAAGCTAGAGAAAATTATTATATAATATTTTACTTTCTCTTACCCTATATATGAAATATATAGAGAGAAAAATTTCCCCCCCCCCCCCCCCCCCCCCCCCCCCCCCCCCCCCCCCCCCCCCCCCCCCCCCCCCCCCCCCCCCCCCCCCCCCCCCCCCCCCCCCCCCCCCCCCCCCCCCCCCCCCCCCCCCCCCCCCCCCCCCCCCCCCCCCCCCCCCCCCCAGTATTTTGTATTATAAAGCTTAAATATCTAGTCATGGCTTGGGTCCAATGGGGGGGGGGGGGGGGTTTGAACCCCAAATACCCCGTGGCTACGCCTATGCATAGAACATATAAATGCAAAGAATACATAAATTTTTCTCTATACACATTTCCTATGGGAGAAATCGTAACTTTAGCAATTAACAACAAAAAAAGTTATTGTGGAATTTCGGGACCCGAGTATTTTTCCTGTAATATCCAAAAACGTCTTCTATAAAATTGCAAAATTCCAACGGGAAGTTGGTCAAACAGAGCAGGACAGACGGACACTCAGGTATTATTATATATAGATTTTAATTTTTAATAATTTATATAAATAGATGCCTTTAAAAATAAATGCCTTTATTAAGTTGCTAGTAATAATGGGAAAAATGTATGAACTTGCAGTAAAAGATAAAGGAAGAGTGATCTACTAGAAGTAAGGGAGCAGAATCTAAAAAACTAGATAAACCGCATACCCAAAAGGACATATTCAAGCATGACGACAGAGCATCAAACAATGACATGGCACGATACAAGGAAAATGGCTACAGTTTCAAGGAAACTCAAAATTCAAGAAAGGACCGAGTCAGATCATATGCCCAATGAAAATAACGCTAGAAATGGAAAAGGGTTTAGAGAAGAAAAAAGCCAGAGAGATGGATTTGGAAAGAGGGGGAAGGAAGAAAAAAAAATTTCGAAAAAAATGGGGAAAAGACTTTAAGGGCAAGAGTAAGAAGCGGGAACTTTTAAGAGACAAAATACGGAGACAGCCAATGCAGGTGTGCCGAAAAAGAAGAGAGGACGTATAAATAAGTTCTAGAAAATATTGAGGGACAAAATAGACAAAAACATGACAAACCGGGCAAGACAGATCACGAGACAAAGCATGGGCGTACCCAGCGAGGGGCAGAGGGGCAGCTGCCCCCTCTAGAAGCAAGAAAAAAAATTAAATGCTTAAAAAGTGATGAAACGAAACAAAATTAGGTAGGGCGATGGCGACGGGGACTCGTTAGGACTCGAGGGTTTTTATGCCTTATATTCGAAGGCGTTTCTCCTCTATATAATAAAAAAAGCTATGTCACAATCTGGGATGCCATGATCTGACCCCCCTGGACGATTATGTTCTGCCCCCTCTAGATTTGATCCTGGGTACGCCCTTGAGACAAAGTAAAGAAAAGAGAAGATGAGGAAGAGAAGATAGAAGAAGGAGAAGAGAGAAGATTAAAAAAAA
>JAKCPI010027460.1:0-28580 GCA_023213315.1 Euborellia annulipes
TATCTCAGCCAAAAACATCGGAGATGCAAAAAGGGGCGCCTCGCATTATTTTTGCCCAGCGTCGAGGTGAAATCAAAAAAATGCGCCTCGCTTTTCTGATTTATATAAAAGCGAGGAAATATTTTCACTTAAATAAAACCCCTACAGAATTTTATTTGTTTCATATATCCTCGCTTTTATATAAATCAGAAAAGCGAGGCGCATTTTTTGATTTCACCTCGACGCTGGGCAAAAATAATGCGAGGCGCCCTCTTACATCTCCGATGTTTTTGGCTGAGATTTCACTTCTTTTTGTGAAATATTGCATTTAAATATTATTTAATAATTTTTGCTTATTAAATATTAAGTTATCCCATGAATAGATCTTTTAATATGCATTCCAAACAGTAAAAAATAAATACATCATTTGGTATTAATTCAAAATGATAAACATAGGATTTCACCAAATTTTATAAAATTTTAGGTTTTTTATTTTTGTTATGTTGGTAAAATGTAAATACATCGTTTGGTATCTATTCAAAACGATAAACATAGAATTTCACCAAATTTTATAAAATTTAAGGTTTTTTATTTTTTGTTATGTTGGTAGAATGTAAATACATCGTTTAGTATCCATTCAAAACGATAAACATAGGATTTCCCCAAATTTTATAAAATTTTAGGTTTTTTATTTTTGTTATGTTGGTAGAATGTAAATACATCGTTTGGTATCCATTCAAAACGATAAACATAGGATTTCACCAAATTTTATAAAATTTTAGGATTTTTATTTTTGTTATGTTGGTAGAATGTAAATACATCGTTTGGTATCCATTCAAAACGATAAACATAGGATTTCCTAAATTTTATAAAATTTTAGGTTTTTTATTTTTGTTAGGTTGGTAGAATGTAAATACATCGTTTGGTATCCATTCAAAACGATAAACATAGGATTTCACCAAATTTTATAAAATTTTAGGATTTTTTATTTTTGTTATGTTGGTAGAATGTAAATACATCGTTTGGTATCCATTCAAAACGATAAACATAGGATTTCCCCAAATTTTATAAAATTTTAGGTTTTTTATTTTTGTTATGTTGGTAGCACTTCTTCTTATCACGTTAATCTATTGTATTTCTATCTGAATGGATTTATCCTAAAAATTGTTATTCCATTAGGGATGAAAATTACTAATATTAATAGATATGTTCCTAGATGACGTCATCAGGGAGCAAAATAGTCAAAATTGTCTTTTCGCCATGTTAAAGATAGGACAAATTTGAAATTTTGAATACCTCTCAAAAAGTCACTTTTGATCCAAAATGAAATTTTACATCAAAGGTATCGGGTTTTTGATAGTATCTATTTGTATTTTAAATTTCATCCAAATCGGTCCAGCAGGGAAACCTGTAGCTTTGTCTAAAAATTTGAAAATTGAAGAAAAGAATGAAAAAAAAAAAGAAAAAAAAAAAAAAAAAAAAGAAAAATAAGAGACTAACTTTTGACCTTCCGAAATCGGCAAAATCTCAACTTTGAGCCTCTGCCATTGTGTTTGGGACTGGAATTTTTTTTTGAATTTGTGCTCAAAATAATTCTTATTTATTCTAGTTTAATATAAAAAAAATTTGGCTCCGATATCTTAAAAACTTTTTGAGATATTCGCCCAGAAAGAGAAAAGTTTCTCAAAAAATTTTTTCACGTCCCTATCTTTTATTAAGGATTTAAAATCATTCTTGATAATATAGTCTAGGGACGACTCGTCCATCTAAATGCAATGGGCCATTGGAATCTATTGGAATGTCAACTAAATGGTAGTATTAAGAGTTTATTTGCTTTCTTTTGCTTTTCACATGCTCGGCGACGAGTCGCTCCCGTGACTCTTGATAAGCTACTGACTAAAAATGTGTCATAGAGGAAACTACCACTTATTTATTAGTACACCGTATCTCAATTATTAATAATAATAGCAAATCATAGATCAAAAGCGAAATGGTCGATGCAAGAAATCAAGACAGGGCGACAAAAAAAATAAATAAATAAATAAAAAAGAGACTACGAAATGCCGGACGTTTAATAATAATACAAACAAAATAATCTCAAAAAATTCCTTATCAGTGTTCTTCTAGTCATTTATTTGTAATATGTTCTTTTATATTAATGTTTTTCATACGAACTAATAATTTTTTATCAAAATTTTTGGTATAATGGTATTTTGGTATTATGTTTTTTTATATATTGTAAAAGCTGGGGGCCGAATTAGGCTCCATTTGATTGATTAAGTTAGCGATGTCAAATCGGCGTCCCTTGAAGCAATTTTTCATTTTTCTGCTTCAAAAAACACTTCATAAAATTACTTAATCATTCATTGATTTTTATTTTAAATATATCAATAGCTAAAATAAATTTTAAAAAATACTGTCGACTGTACATGTAGCCTACTCCTCTTATAGGTAAACAATACTATGATTTCACACTCAAATTTCAATTTATAAATTTGTTTCACGTAAAACCTACATCATTTTCTCTCCAATCTTGATAAAAATAGTTTTTTTATTTGTTCTTATTTATTATTTTATTTATAAAAATTTAGCAATCATTTGATTTTTAGCAATTTTTTTGATGTGCGGCCCACATTTTCCGTAAAACCGCTGAGGCCCACTGTATATGTAAACTTATATATTGGCTTATATAATTTTTATTTTTCCTTAACCGCTGGCCTAGGGGATAAGCATCCTGAGTTGAATGGCACTCGAGTTATTTATTTATTTTTTTAAACACACACTTTTTTCCCATACACACACACACACACACACACACATACATACGGTCTTTTCGGCAACTTAGTCCATATAAGTCTTAACGATACTCATTATTTATTAATATATAAAATTGGGGCCATTTGGTATCCAAATGGCTTAAATAAAATATATTCAAGAAACAGCTCAAGCAAATTTTCTCAATTCTCGAAGGTTTACTTTGAAGTTTGCAAGGTGGACGTGAGGACTTTTAAATAATTTCAAACTAGATGACCGAAACTGTACATTGCAATCAGTTGTCAGCTAATAAAATTTCTGAAAAATAATTGTTTAAAATTATTTAAAAGTTTGCACGTCCACCTTGCAAACTTCAAAGTAAACCTTCGAGAATTGAGTTAAATAAAATCATCGGACTGCTTAGGATCCGAACCCTCGACCCTTGGTATAGAAGGCCAGCATGCTACCAACTACACCAAGGCCTGAGGGCACAACTCTAGTTCAAATCCACTTCATGGAGTGGGCCGTAGGGTAGGCAAGGTAGGGACGTATACAGATGAAAAATATTTATCAATTTTATTATATTTATTAAGTTTAAAAATATTTAGTTTCATAAAATAATTACTATATTTATTAATTTATATGATTTTGCAAAAAAAAAAAAAAATTTGAAACACTTCAGAACCTCGTATTTATAAAGTAAAGGCGATATTTTTCTTAGCCTATTTACTGCCTGTACTCCACACTCCGCTGCCCACATTTCTAGACAGTCGCGCATGCGCACAGCAGTGATAGCTAGCGCTATAAGTCGAACGGTTAGGCGATGAACTAAGTAGCCTATGCCAAGCCGATGACAAGTGTTACCGTAGAGCGCAATTTCTCATGAAGATTTATTAGTTCAAATTTCGAAACAAGATAACTTCACAGATCAAATTATTGAATTTTTCTAAATTAAAAGATAGGCGAATAGATTTAATTTACAAAAATAAATAAATACGCCTTTTTCTTTCTATTTTTCGTAAGTAATATGTATATATATATATGTATTTGTCGCCTACCCATTTGTCTCGGTCACGAGCCGCCACTGCTTCATGGCAATAAATTATCCAACTCTATTTGGGATGCCTCCTCTTGATGAATCCACCTCAGTATCATTCCCAGTGTGTTTCTCTTCAGAGTATCCACGACGTGTCAGATCTGACTGAAGAGAGACAGGATCATTTGGAAAATTGCTCATTGTGGCCAATATTCGCGACTCCCCTTGGAATAGTCCGCGCCTCCCAAGAAAACGCTGATTTATATTGTTTTGTACTGAAAAAAGCCTAAACATCTCTACATTATTGTCTTCTTTTAATCCAGTCAAATCCCAAGTATAGACCACCGAGTAGCAAGCCTTCTTTTTTCAAAAATCAAACCAAAACATTTCCTTTTTTTTTATAGAAAAAGTTTTTTCCCCCAAAGCAGTGGTAAAATAAAATAAAGTTTTAACGGAAGCTTTTTTTTTTTTGTAATCTAATTGGCTATTAGATGGAAGATAATTTCTGGTTATAACATCATCTTATCAGAATCAGGCGAGAAAAGATTAAATAAGCACTGAACAACGTAATAGACATATTTTTTAGAGCAACTTGTACGAAATAGGGTTTGCGTTAATAAGATAAAGTCTTGACAGCCTCGGGCTCGAAATGCGGAGGTGCCGGTGTCTTTGTAAAACGTTCTGTGTAAATAAAAGGATATCCATTAAGAAAAGTCAGCCAAGAAAGGGAAAGGAAAGAACCTCCTCTCGTTCTGAATGTAATACTCTAATGCAAATATCCTCTTATATATGAAAATATTTTCTTTCTTTCTTTCTTTCTTTCATTTAGTATCTGAAAATTTCCTCTAATATCCTATTATATTAATATCAACGTATGTATTTATCTTACTTTATTCAAATTTTCTCTTTTCTCAAAAATTATTATTAAATAAAAAAAAAAAAAAAAAAACTTGAATACATTATCAAGCTTTTTATCCATTTCTGAAATCAAAATATTCTCTCAGATGGTTTTTATTTATTAAAAAAAAAAATCAAAATGGTGGCCACTGCTGTCAACAGGGATCAATTTTTTTTTTTTTTTTTAATGAAAATATAATTCTCAAATAAACAAAACATTTATCATTTGGTTTTATTTTTGGTATCTGAAGCATCCGTTCATATTTATTTGTAATCTGTCTGTCCTTTGGAGTTGAGTTAAAGAAAGAGCCAGCTTCCCGTATTATACGGTATATTTAAATTAAATTGGATATTTAAATAATTTATATAAATTTAATCGGATTTCGTACAAGAGTAGATCCAGAGAAGTTTTTCAGGGGTGGAGGGGGGTAAGTTTTTTCCTGGTGTGACTAGTCGCACATCTCACAACTTTCTCTTACTTACGGACCCCGACGGACCATTTTGAGAGACCCATTTTTCTGGAATCAGGGACCCTCAAAACGAGTATTTCCATCAGCATCCTCGACATCGAATTTTTGACACATATACGTAGGGTTAACATAATTTATTGAGGCCAAATTCGGACTGATGACTTCCAGAGGGCCTGAAATTTTTGCAAATTAGGCACTGAAATCCTCGTTTAGGTATTCTGAGAAGTGAAAAATATTATCAAACTAGGCTTGATTCATAAGCTTTTTAAATTAAAAAATAAGTAGCTTATTAAGGAGTTAAAATTACAAATTTATTATAATTAAGCCTTTTAATACACTATCACTTAAATTCCATTTTAAACTAAGGAGCAGCGCGGAATAAAATTCCCCAATTTGACCAAGTTTTCTGTTCATATTAGTAAAATCCGGACGCCAAACCGGACACGTTTTCCGAATCCGGACTGTCCGGACGTCTGGTACAGTGAGCGCCACAATTAACTCCCCACCTGATAGCTTTAGCCTTAAGTATATGATATAGTATATGGTGTAAAGTGAAATATATAAATAAGTAATTATATATAATATTTAAGATATTATATATATCGCGTAGGTAAGTCGCGAAAAGGAGATTTATATAATTAGATATTACTTCATGTACCCGAAAAAGATATAAGGGTGTGCCGCCGGAGTCGAACCACGGATCCTTTAAGGGCACACTGAGCTCAAATCGGTGGATGTGTGCCCTTAAGGGATCCGTGGTTCGACTCCCGGCGGCACACCTATATCTTTTTCGGGCACATGAAGTAATATCTAATTATATAAAGTGAAATAATTTTAATGACCGAAAAGGTAAAACGTAAAATCTGGTACAGATGATTTTGTTTTACCTTTTCAAATTTAAAATTATTTCACCATTTACCATATTCCATACCATATACTTAAGGCTAAAGCTATCGGAGGGGACTTAATTGTGGCGCTCACTGTACGTCTAGATATAGGTAAGAAAAAGTAAAAATATAAATACAAAATAAATTTTTAAGTATTAATTTTTAAAATATTATATTAAAAATAAAATTTAATTTCCAAGAAAAATATTTTTCTCGAATCTCGGGGGGGGGGGGTATTACCCCCTTGTATTCGCCTCGCCCTTGATTTCGTAAAAATTAATTAGGCCATTTCACATTTCATAGGAAATATTACTTATATAGGGTAAGAGAAAGTAAAAAGAAGGAAACAGAAAGGACTACTTTATTTACATTATTTGAGAATATTTCGATACCTCCTATTAATCGGACTATTTGAAATCGGACCTATCCAAGAACAAACTAATGGCCTCTGATGCTGAAAGGACCAAAACAGATGGATGAAATTTTGATTTATATTTAATTATTTATTTTGCGTGTTTTATTAAAATATCAAACTTTATTTGTGTTTCAAAAAGGTACTTAATAAAAGCAAACAAAACAAAACTTTCGTTGTTTGAACAAAAATAAAAAAAATAAAATTATTTTCATCTCATAGTGGTTGATTCAAATTAATTTTACAGAATTCTCTTTTCTTGCCAACTAAATTTAATAAAATGTTAATATTCATTAACGTTAAATAGCCTAAGACGCTACAAATTATATAATTTCTGAAACTCAAGCTACAAAATTCGTTAGTTAATTCTGAATAACTTTCCGGATCAGGTCTTCGCGGAATAAATCACCCTTATAATTAGTTTCCTCCAAGACAAATTAGATCCTCGGCAAAGCGGTAAAGGTTAAGTGAAAATGATTTTCTTCTGGAATTAGCATCATGTATTCCTCTTATAACGATAGCCTTTTTTTAATTTGTTTTTCGTTAATCACTACGCAGCTCACAATTCAATTTAAACATGTTCATTTTAAATTCTTATTGTTTTCGTCTTTTAGACAACTGATTATACGATTTAAATTTCTCTATAAAAAGAACTTAACTTGGACGGAAATATAATTTCACTTTTTTTTCCTCGACTTCTCTCTAACAATTGTGAGGTTATCTGATTTATTGATCTCTAAAACCACAACCAAAATAGTTTACCGAGTGTTGAAATCCCAACTCATCATTTGACCAACCAAACTTTTGAATGGCTTCACTGTTGACTGACTAATTGAGTTCGAACTTGCAGAAATTTGTTTTGCATATCAAATTGCATTGGCTCTCCTGATTGAATCAATCATTTTTCACAGAGATTAACATAAAGTTACAAAAGATTGATTAAAATAGAAAAAAGTTCTTTTTTTTAAGCCTATAGGCATCTTAGGCCTTCTAGACTTCTAAGGATACTCAAATTGTTTTAAATACGATATAGAGGTCCAGACACATTTATATATACCATTTGGTATCCAAATAAATATTCATCGGAATGTTTGGGATCCCAACCCGCGCCCCTTGGCTTTGAGACCATCAATATTGACATTTCGAACAATGCAAGATGAACACCCTGGAAGAGGTGCCTCTATATCAATGATACTCCCAAATTTACGACGTTTCGGTCCAAATCTAATCGACCGAAACGTTGTAAAGATGTCTTTCTGGCTGCCACCTCCTGTAATTATTCCCATCGCCAATCACAGCCACTTCCAAGCCCGAAAAATATTGACATTTGTCAACACCTCCAATCTCGAGGGAGCGAAAAAGTTGATAGTTCACTCCATGGAAGATAGACAACCCACACCGTTTGTCATAATTTAGTATCAAAGGCAGCAGAAATTATAATTCTGGATTTCATATTTTTTTAAAACTAAAAAAGTGTAGTTTTTTTTTAAGATGTTTCATGATTTTATTGATATTAGATATCATAAAATTAAACATACTGTATTTTTAAAATTTTTAAACTTTTTTTGACACTCAGCTAGGAGGAAGCACACAAGACAGTGAAAAAATAAATAAATAAAAACTTAATCCATCACAATAAACAACGAAAAAAAATTTTTCTAAAACATTAATATGAATTGTAGATGATGGCCAAAATCTCACTGGATGACATCCTTGAATTCTTTTTTTATTACTCGTCTCGACTCTTAGGCCATATTGACCTTCACTTTTTATTCTATTTTTAAATAAATATAAAGGTAGATATAAATAACTCTATTTTATTTTTTTTCCAAAACAGGCTTTTATTTCCTGACTATTTAGTTAAAAAATTTAGACATTTTGGGCGACTTTTTTCTTTAAAATACGAGACTTTTTTGCCCCCTCTACTTATAATTCCTCTCTAAAGTTCTATGGTTAAAAATTTTCTTTTTAATCAAGATTATTCACCAATCATCATTTTTGTTTCGAGGATTTTAGATTTTTTTACAGGAAGATAGGCAACCTGATTGACAACTCGCTAATGAAATTTTCAACAAATTCTCCGAAATTTCTCCTAATATGCATACACATTTATTAAATCTACATAGAAATTATTCTCTGAGTAGATGTGGATTTTTATCAAGCAAATGGAAAAATTCAAAAGATTTGAAAATATTCTGCAATTCATGATAGACGTTTCTTTAACTTCATTCTATCTTGAGATGTTTCTATTTTGAATGCGAGAAAATTACGTCGTCTTTGAGAAAATTTATTTAACATCTTTTTTTTTATTCCTGATTCTAGTAGAAAAAATTTCTACTTTTTCTATGTTATAGCTTTTTTGAAGAGAAAAATTTTTTGTCATTAAATATGAAAATGGATTTTTTTTTTCAAGCAAAAAAAAATTCTCTTTCGCTTATTTATTTAATAAATTTTCTTTTCAGATTTCTTGCATGTTTCGAGGGGTTAAACCAATCATTTTTAAGGAGCCCCAGGGGAGAAACAAACAAGACCATTCAATCATCTGAGTCTGGTGGGATCTAACAGCAATGCCCAACCCGTCCATTCATATCGTTGGGATCACAGGGGGTTAATGAATAACAGGGTGGGCTAAAAGTGTTGATAGATTGGCAACCGTTATTCGATTGACTTGATTAAGGAAGGGAGGGGATATACAATTCGATGGACGCCGATCACCCCCACGGGGATCTCCAAAAAGTTTCGAATCAGAAATGAAATAATAGCTTTCAAATAAACAACAACAAAATAAAGTTTGGAGAGAAAAGAATTTTTATTCACCAACTTTCATTCAATCATTTTTAAAATTTTTATTCAATTTCAAAAGAAAAATTAAAGATTTATAAAAAATGAAAAAGTTTACTTTTCTATCTTTCAAAATAATAATGCTTTAAAAAAAGTTAGGGATTTTATTGGACTCCCTATGAATATTAAATAAATCCAAATGGAAAAGTAATTCTTGCCTCTATATCTGATGGTTAAATTAAATTTGGTGAATAAGTCTCCTTTCAATCAGATATAATATTTATATTTATTTTGATATACAAATATTGCAGCAATTTTTTACTTTTAAATAATGTCAAATAAATTAATTCATCTACCATACTGAAACATTTTGAATAGAAAATAATTTTCAATAGGGGGGGGGGGGATGTAATTAAATAAGTGCAATAAATAATAGGGAAATCATTTTGTTTGACGTTTCGGACGCGAATCTTATCTTTCCTCAAGTTCTTTATCTGATTTTTACTTTCTCTTACCTCTATATATGTTAAAATAAAAATAAAGAAAGTATTAGATACATGTCAAAAATTCGATGTCGAGATTTTGATGGATATACACGTTTTGAGGTTCCCTGAATCCAAAAAAGTGGTTTTTGCAACATGGTCTGTCTGTGTATATGTATCTCAAGAACCAAAAGAGCTATGAGGTTGAAATTTTATATTTAAGTTAGTCACTCCTCTGGGACATGACACGTAGGCTTTTGAACAAAATCGGCCAAAGAGTACTAGTACTTTACTGATGTACTTTTTCAGTTTTTTTCGATTTTCTCAAAATTGGTTCTTACGATTTTGATTAAAATTCAAAAATCAATTATTTTTAAGATGCTCTTTAAAACGTTTAGATGTTCTTTAAAATGTATATTCTCATTTTGCCCTCAAAATTGTTTGAAGGCCACTTTACTCTTGTAGAAGAAATGGTTGCCAGGCTTACAAAATATAAATATTTTCCCAACTTTATAAATTTGACATCTTGAATTATAGCACATGTATATCGATGGAAACTAAATATATATTGCCACAAAAAATCTGGTGTGACAATCACAGAACACAATTTTCTCTTACCAAATGTAAGGGAAAGTTGTGTGCTGTGAGACCATCACACCAGATTTTTTTGTTCTTTGATTGTGATTTGACAGTCATCAAGTCAAGGAGAAATTGCTTTCAAAACAGAATTTTTCTTCTTTTTGTTGGTTTGTTTTTATTATAATAGAATTTTTTAAAACTGGTTGTCAATTTTTGATATTTATTAGCCATTCCTGAGGTCTCTTTTGATTTCCATAAATCACTTGCCTGTTGGATGAAAAAAGGATTTTTATGTTGATTTGTCATTGGCTGAACTATAAAAAATTTATTTTAAAAAAATGACAATGAATTTAGATTCGTTTATAATTAAAACGGGGGAAAAAAATCGAACCGTATTTTCATACTACAAACTAGAGAAATGAAACTTTTATAAAAGTATACGTAAAATGGAAATATTAATAATTTTCAATAAGTAGATTATTTGATATTGAATTTTTTATTTGTTCACTGGCGTAATGTGATGAGTAGAGACCGGATTTTAAGCAAAATGCTTATTGCTCAATTTTATAAGCAGCCATTAGATATTTAATTTCTACACGAATTAGGAAAAACTAAGTGTATTGAGATTGCATTTTTTATGCTTTTTTTGCTTTTTTTGAGTTTTCATGCTTTTTTTCCCTTTCGTGCTTATTTGAACTTATTTTACGAATATTTATAATTTTTTTTTTTTTTTTATTAAAAAATACACTTTTTTCCCATTCACACACGCATACACCAGGGACGTATATAAGGGGGGGGGGGGGGCCCGCCCCCCCAAAAAAAATTTCCAAAAATCCCGCAATGCGAAAAAATATAGCCCTGTAAAAAAAAATTTTTCCGCAGGGTGAAAAAAATTGGTTCCGTGAAAATTTTTCGCAGGGCGGGGCGGAATAAATTTAGTTTCTTTAAAAAAAAATTTGTATACGCCATTGGTATGAGTAAAAATTGCTTATGAGATGCTTTTTTTAAATTTTTATGCTTATTTAACAACTTTTTATTCAAATTTTTTATGCTTTTTTAAGCACTTTTTTTTCCATTTTTTTATGCTTTTTTGTCCGGTCTCTAGTGATGAGAGCTTAATGGCGACCTTTGTCTTGTTCCCGGATGAAATCCAAATTTCCAGGACTTGTCTTGAGCCTCTCTGGTTCTAATCGAGGGGAAGGAGGTGCAAATGGTTCGAAACGAGAGGCATTATTGAAAGGAATTTCTTCGGAGAACGGAGTATCACAACAACCCTGTTTAATAGTGTCTTTGACAAGAATAATTACTCTGCTTGAATCACATGATGTCTATATTTTTAATTATTGATACTACGCAGTCTGTCCAGAAAGTAAGTTAAGTTTTGGGATTAAAAAAAAAAGCCTAGGAAATGCTGGAATTTTTTATTATATCAATAATTATAGTATCAGTACTTATTGCTGTTTTTACTTATTAAAGTGTGTAACCGGCAAATTAATTATTTTAATTTAATTTTATTTCCAATTCTAATTTCACAATATTATTTTTTATTTTTTTATTTTATCTAATTCATTTATTTTTCTCAAGTAGAAAATTCGTTTATTTTCTCTAAAATTTTTCTAACGTATTTTTAACGACTTTTGTATAAAATTTCCGTCGCCTCATGCGAACGACACGAGCACAATTCAATTGCTTTGTGACTCTCGTCCTGAACAGTTGCATTGGTTATTCACAATATTTTTGCGTCCTGCAAAAATTAATTCGACAGCCCTTGTCAATATTATTATATTTTTTTTTATTACATAACCCTTATGTATTCATATTTTTTTCTGGTTAATTAATGACCCAGTTTTTTTATCTAATTAAAATATATTTTTTACGTTCTTCAACTTGTTACCTGTTATACATTTTTATCGTTATTCATATTATTACTGTATCATTTTAAAGAAGAATTAAACCAATTACGTGTTAATTAATAATTGTTAAATCAAAAATTTCGTGTTGTCATTTGGTGTGTGTGCGTGTGAACCCTTCCCCCACCATCAACCATCTTCAACGACAATTTGGCAACGGGAAACGAAAATAGCATCCAATCCTGGAGCTAACTGCATAATATTTATTATAAAGGGCACCCGATCAAGGGCAAACTTTATAAAATCTATTATAAATGGCGCCCAACGTGGGGCCAACTTTATAAAATCTATTATAAATGGCGCCCAACGTGGAGCCAACTTTATAAAATCTATTAAAGTGAAACTTTAATTTGATGGCCTCAAATTTTTTCGCTCTTCTATCAGCATGGCGCGTTACACGTCAAAGGCCGTGACGCTACAAATCATGACGTCACAAGCCGTGACGACAAAAATAAGAAAGTTGAAATTTAATATATATGACGAATTATAAAAAAATAATTGTGAGATTTAATTAATCAATTTTTAAATTGATAAAATATAATTTTCAAAATTATTTAAAATGATTCAAATCTTCAATTAGGCCTACTAAATAAATATTGTTCTCAGTTTTTAACATGCGTCTATTGATTTCCCACTATCAATCCTCATTTTCCAATTATTAAGTTAAGATTAAAAACGCGATTTTAATACCCTTAATTGAATAATTTTCTGAAAATTTTCAATTAAACGCCTACGATCCGAAAAAAAGTTTCACTTGCATTGTGGTTTCATAAAACCACACAATGATTTTTTAATTGTACTAAAAAATTGACCGATACGAGTAAGTATCGATACATTTCAAGTGATACTGAATTGGTATCGATACTTTGCGAGGGATAGGGTATCAAGTAAAAGTACCGATATCGTTTCATACCTAGCCGTTATTTAAAATCAGATTAATTGGTAAGACAGACTTAGTGATTGAGGATTTGAAAATACTTGGAATATTGATTTTAAATTAGATGAAAGGGCGACTGAGTGAAGATGAGATGAGATGTCCAACCTGTTCACAATAGCGCCCCGATGGTGTGTGTGTGCATGCAGCTGGTTTGATGACTCTATGGATAGTAGATAAATGGGCGACATACTGTTTGAGATGAATGCTATGCTATCTTGTACGATGGCAGGGAAGAATGAACGTGCTTCTTTTCTCTCCTGACCATGCTTTATTAACTCAGCTATCTTGAGAGATAGAGACCGAAAGAAAGTCAACGCAACCCTTCAAACAAGTCACGAATCTCTCTCAAGAACACAACTTGATATTTTATACATAACAAATATGAGAAAATCAATGGATAAAGGAGAAAAAGAGGTTTTGTATTCGTCAGTCAAGACATGACATTTTACCTATCTATAAAATAAAATAAACTGAAGGAGCCAATACAAACAAAACAGAAAAAGATTACAATTTATTTGAATTATTAAATAAAATATAAAGTTATTATTATTTAATGCTTTTATTTAACTTGCTTTTTCAAGGTCATCAATTCTTATTCAATTTTTAAGACACTTCCCGATGAGATAGAGAGTTGAAACTTTTTTTTTTTTTTCTTTATTTTCCGGCCTTTGACCTTGGGTCATTCAGCCCCACTTTTTATAGTACATTTTATAAAAAACATAATACAATAAAACTTTTATAAAAGTGCATAGTTCATCTGAAAAAACATTAATATAAAAATAAAATATCACAAATAAATGACTATGAAGAACAGTTAACAAAAAATATGAAGAGTTGAAACTTGATATTTATAGATCATTTTCAATTACAACAAATGCATTTTTTGAACCAAATTAGGCTAGGGATGGAAAATGCGCTCGAAAAGTCGATATTTGATTTTGAAATCGACGTGATATTTTTCGATTCTCGGAATCGATTAATCATTTGTGAAAGTCGACTTTTTAAAAACTCAATAACTTGTGCTTAGGAGATTAAGAATGCCACATATCTCCTCTAAGCGACTTTAGAAAGCGCGTTGATTAGTGTTTTATGTGTAGGTTTTAAAGAAAGATGAAAGTCAATGTATACGTTACGAAGTATATTACCATTGAATACTAAGTATAGTAAGGTAAAAGTCGAAGTCGCCCAGAGAGAATCGATTCTAATCGACTTGAAAGAGTTTCAACTCGATTCTAAAAAGTCGATTATTTTAGTATAAGATCGATTTTGACTAGTCAAGAATCCATCTTATATTTACATCCCTAAATTAGTCTAAACTATTCTAGTTGGTACTATATTTGAAGCCCTACGCGAATTAGTCAATTTTTAAGACTTCCCGATGAGCTCGAGATCTGAAACTACTAATATAAATTTTAATTTAATTTTATTTGTCTCTAATTAATTAGATAAAAACTTAACAGAAATCCTCCGGTTGGCCACTAGAGGCGTTCCAATCACTAACCTCTAATAGAGCCTTGAAATTAGGCAACCAAAGTGCAAGCGAAAGGCGACAGTATATCTAATAATACGGCGAACAAACAAATCGGTGAAAGAATTCAAAATGGTGGCTCAAGCCGTAAATACCTTTTAACTCCAAAAATTGGAAAATTTCATAAATTATTCACATTATTGAATAATTAAAAGAATTTATAACTATAAGAATTTTTCTGAAATAGTACAAATAAAATGAAAAGGGGGCGATAGGCTACAAAAGGTTGGTAACCACTGATTTAGAACTACTGTTTTAAAAATATTTCTAATAGAAATTAATTTATTAATTTTCTAATATTTTATTTCACTTATTAATTAAAATTTTTCTTTTTTTCAGGTATGATATTTTTTCACTACTTTTCTTCATATCTGCTTCAAAGGTAAAATCGACATAAATACAGATGCTTTTCCTCTGATAATTTAATAAATGTTTATTTAATTAATTTGGCGTGAAGATCAAAAAAAAAAAAACCAAAAAGATGAAATGCTTTTAGGAGAAATGTATTTTCTCGCAATTGAGTAACTATAAGCTAATAAAGCCTTTATCATTAATTTATTTACCCTTAATGTTCTAGAATTTGAATTTCCAATATTAGCCCTCGAGGAGTTGGTTCAGTTCCCATTGGAAAATTCATAATCCCTTTCTTCTCTCTTCTCTAAAGATATCTTATAATGGTCGGACTAGACGTTTGTCATTAATTAATTATCATTAACAGTTCTGCAGCCCAGCTGGTGCCAGATGTAGGTCTAGTACTTCTCAGTAAAGTTTTAGTCTAAATTGATGCTAAGCCTACAACAATATGATCATATGAAAAAAATAATAAATAAAACATTAAAGAACAAATTTAACAATAAATTAAACATGCTATGGTTATATAAAATAATGAACAAAAAAATGATGGACATTTATTAAATAAATAAATTTAATTCATTTACTTATACTGTTTGAATTCTTGGTTCGTATTTTTATTATATAAAACATCAATACCCAAGCAATAAAATATTTAAATTAAAAAAAAAAAAAACAATGCATGAGTTCCTATGAATTATAAAAAGTAAAAAATCGCGAATATTGAATTTAGTTAGTTTAAAAATGCTTACAAAAAATTCAATTTAGTTTTATTAAATTATTCTTAAAAAAAAGTTGCAAAACTTTTTTAGCTTCTTAAAATACAAGGGTGAGCCTATTATTTAGCTGAATTTTCATTAATATAATTAATATAATTAATATTTTTATTATTAGCCTATATACTTTTGTAATCTATATTTTTAAAAATCAAAATCGAAAGGCTAAATGGCGTCAAGCTACAGCCGAAAATGTGAGTCGGAATCAGAAAAAGTGTTTTTTTTTTTATTAAAAAAAAAAAAAAAACTCGAAATTATGAGAAAAAATTAACTTGGATTTAAAAATAATATTCTTACGAAAATATGACAGGTTTATTTATGAGTTTACAGTTATGAGTTCGCAGAATATCTTACATATAGTATTATTCTATGTTTACATGTAAGAATAATAGTAAACATCATAATAATAAGCCAATATGTTTCAATTGTTTCACCTCAAAAAAAATGTCTATAGTGAGTCTAAAACTTGGGAATATATAATTTTATATGCTGCCCACGGAATTATGAAGCATTTGCAAAGTGACCCGCAAGATCATTTGGGTTGGCCACCTCTGTAATAGGCTAGGTATATTTTAAGAAGGAGAAAAGTTTTAACTATTTTTTAAGAATACATGTAATTTAATAGACCAAGTTTTAAATTCAATTAAATTTTTTTGTAAACATATTTATGTTAAGGCGAAACAGGGGCGAAGGATTTACGCATGTTTTTCCCGATAAGATGGCGTATGGTGTCATAAAAAGTATTCCCAAAAAATCAAGTAATTCAAAAATTTGCCAAGAGATGTCAGAATGGTAGCTAATAATATTTCATGCATTTGGTTGATTTTCATTGATCTTTTAACAATAAATACTTTATACATGTTATTATATATTATGTATCTTTTATAAAAGCATAAAAATATATAAATATAGGCCAGATATACGCTATTACAGGATCAGCTGTTAGGCTAGCCTGCCATCTATTGCAAGAATGCTAAACTAATTTGACATTTGATTTTTAAATAAATCATTTAAGCTTATTTTAAAAATTTCTAATTAATATGTGATTAATAATAACAATAAATTCATTTTAATTTAAAAAAAAAATTAAAGATTATTGGGCCAGATTGTTTTTTTGTATTTGCTTGATAACAAAAAAATTAATTACGATAATTTTTTAATAAGTCATTAAAAATGTATAAAGCTCTATTTTAACTTTGTAAAAATAAAATAAAAACTAATACAAAATGATGCCCATGATGTAAAATATGACTTTAGAATGAACGACTCAATTAATTCACAAACCACTGTTATTATTAATAATAAATACAAAGTAATTGTAATCACGTCGTTCTTGTTGCCACTGCTACAGGCGCAACTCCTCGACAACTCGGCATGAATTAAGAACTCTTATCTAACAGAACATATTCCGCCCCCCCCCCCTCCATCGTATTTTATTCTAATTGTTTTGATATAAAGCCGATACTCTCTCCCACCCTCTCTTATGATTGCATGGGGCCGGGATCGAAACGAGGACCATTAGAACGAGTGCTCAACTCAAACCACTCAACCAGCAGCCAGAAATAAAAAATCAACCACTAGAACTGCCGGCACAATACGAATATTCATTTTTCTTCAGTCACAAACAAATCTAGATTTATTATTTTTAAAGCATCCAAAGCTGATCTTTTTTTTTTCTCTTTCTCTCTCTCCTTTTTTTGAAATAAAAAATTATTATATATCACCAAAATAAATAAAAATATAGTCTTCACAACAATTTTTTTTTATTTCCCTATTTATAAAGGGGTCATATCAGATGAATAATTATTAAAAAGTTTATTATTGATTGATATACTAAAGATAAATAACGATGGCACAGTAATTGATAAATCTATTTATTTGATATTTTGATTTTTTTATTAAAAATGAAATAACCGAAAGAAGAAGATCGATATAAACAGTATCAATATCAATCAGCGCCACCTCTGGATGGGCGGCCCAGAGGAAGAAGGCAGTTGAACGCCTTCCATCGATATAAACATTTTTCTGATGTGTTAATGTAATTTTTAATCACCGCAGCAGCTGACATATAAATAAAAATATAAAAACGTTTAAAAAAATAATTCTTAACCAAATAAGTTAAAATTATTATTGAATATTACTTCATTTTCTTTTTTTTTTTGGTTAATGGAGAATTAGGTTTCGCTTCCTTATTTATTTCTCCATTTTCTCAGTTCTGATTCTCTAATTCATTTAAAATTGAATCTTCAAACTCTCCTATATTGTTTTCAAAGCACTTATTAATTTCAGTGTTTACAATACTTCCTTTTATTTCTTTAATTTCTTCTTTCAATTCTATAAGAGTAGGAATGGATAGGGTTCGTGAAGGAATGTCTTCGCTCTGCAACGGGCCCTTTGAGTGGAATGAAGCCTCTGGACCTTTATTGATTAGTTAAATTATTTTTAATATATTGTATGTATTGTATACATATATTTTATAAACTATTTGTAATATACTTATCTAATTAAATTTAAATAATATTTTTTGAAAGGAAAATTTACATAGGCGTAGCCAGACATTTTTTTAGGGGGGACCACTCATTAGAACGAGGAGAGGGTATGCAATTAATTTAAATAAAATAAATATATAAACATATACAAAATTATATAAAAAAATATATTTGCACAGAAGATGTCATTTGCCCATCAGTTAATACGGCCAAGTCTCAAATGTATATGTATAAATTTATATTTAATTTCAAGGAAGAATGCAGTCTTCTTAATCCGAATTGAGTTTTATAAAATTTTTGAACATGAAAGCACAAAAGTCTTGAAACAACGGAGAAAAAATTGACTTAACTGAATTTGAATATCTTCTCTGGAACAAGGATGATTGTGAAAATAAAATGATGTAATTTTTTTTGAAAAAATGTTTAAAATTGTACGGTATAAATGTGAAAAGTTATGTGGGACAAGAATCGTGGCATAAAGATTACAATAAACGTGCTGAAATTGTTTTTACTTTCTCTTACCTATATATAGAGAGAAAGTAGGCCTATTGGTTTCATGTCAAAAATTCGTTGTCGAGATTTTGATGGATATACACGTTTTGAGGTCCCCTGAATCCAAAAAAGTGGATCCCGCAACATAGTTTGTCTGTCTGTGTGTGTTCAATTTTAACCATGAAGGAATTGAACTATCAGTCTGAAATTTTATATTTAAGTTAGACACCCTCTTGGAGAAACAAAATCGACCAAAATCTACTAGTACTTTACTGATGTAGCCTACTTTTTTAGATTTTTTAGATAAATTTTCTCAAAATTCGCTCCATCGAAATATCATTAAAAATCATAAATCAATTATTTTTTAGATGCTTTTTAAAATGTCTCTTCATCATCAAAATTCTCAATTTGCTCTTGAAATTTTTTAAAGCACTCTTTGCTCTTGTACCAATAGGAAAGATAGAAGAAATGATTGAAATAGTAACAAAATATAAATTACTTACCAAAGGTAAGAGAAAGTTATGTTCTGTGCGACCAGTCACACCAGATTTTCTTCCCCAGGCCTCGGATAAAATTTATTTCTAATAATAACAATATCTTTATTCAGATTTAATAATTTAAATAGAAATTAAGAGTTTTTTTTTTTTAGATTGAAACTTTATAGAAGCGACAAAATCTCATAACTTTTGACTTAAAGACTTGAGACTTAATTAGCATCATATAAAAAAGCATTTTTTAATGAAAAATTAGGTGGAAAAAAAACAAACAAATACTTTGAAATTTATGATAATAGTAATAATAGTAGAGAGAGAAAAGAACGAAAAATAATCGAATCATATTAAATTTTATTAGAGTTTACTTAATGAGTCTCCTTAAAGGAGAAAGTATGGCATGAATATTCATTGAAAATTTGATCACGACTTTTCGGCAAGGTCAAACTTTAATTAGCCACTTAAAAGAGAAACTTTTAAAAGTTTTAATTTATAGATAAAGCTTTAAATTTTCGAACTAATATTAAGCACACTAATAAAAATATTGTGGTCTTTAATTACGTTAAGTCAATAAGTTTTTTTTTTTTTTTTTTTTTTTTTTTGACATCTTTAAAGCTAGAGGGAGCGAAAAACTTTGACTTCATAAAGTAAATAAGTCTCTATCTACATCAAGGGGGCTTGAGGAAATATAGCCAGCCTAATGGCCCATTCCGGTTGTTTGGAGATAATTCAAATTTTAAGTTTTGAAAATTCCTACAAAGCACAGGATTGGAATGAAATTAATAATGTGAGGTCTGTAATTATTTTTTCTCGGTATTACAGAAAATAGAAAATAAATAATTTTAATTTTGTTTGGCGTAGAATGTACCAAAAATACTTTTTTTAGCCTTGGAATCCTTTTTAAAAAATAAAATTATTAAATTTTCAAAAACACCTCTTTTTTTAAAAATTATATTCCTTCTCAGCTACAACATTAACTTTAGAAATCACATAGACATGAAAAAACTACGGTGTATTCATTGTATTCATCCTACCCTCTCGAGAAGAGAAACTTCTACGCAAAATTCACATTCTCAATAGGAAAAATATTCGTTGTGTCTCGTCGAGTCAGCAGTCTCCTATTTTTGCTTGTTCTTGTTGTCAAATTTGTAGAGCTTTTGGGCATTTTACCATCTCAACCAAAGTGGAGGGTATGCAGCATTTCGTAACGCCTTGAGGGGCAGGAACTTGTTACCTTGGGCAAATAAATTCCATTTCTAACAAGATTTGTGGTACAAAAACCTGAGAAACTCATCGACCAACTTTTATCTTTTGCTGTTACAGAATGTATTTGTATCATTTACATTTTTTCAAAGATAATAAAAATAACAAGTGATAAAATATGTGGATTTATAGCTGGATGATGAATTGACAAATATGAGAAAAATTCTATTTGTATTTAATTTATTAAGACCACATTTCGGTCTTCGTTGAGACCATCTTCAGAATTTATGGGCTGTCAATTAAATTCTTTTAGTAAGAGAGTAGAAATGAGAGATGCAGCTAAGGTTATTTCTTTAATCGTTTAATTCACGCAACTGACGTTTAGGTTCCGTGTTTGAACAATCCTCAGAGCTGGCGAATATGTGAATTAAACGAATAAAGAAATAAGTAAAAATTATTTAGAATATGTGAGGTTTCACTAACAAATTGTAAGTTGTAAATGAGAGAAATATTGAATTTCTAACTCGATATATTTCGGCTATTAACCCATCTTCAGGAGTACATGTGACTGAGTGAATAAATATGTTTCACGGAAAACCTACACCACTTTCCCTCCAAACTATGAATAAAGAAATAACCTTAGCTGCATCTCTCATTTCTACTCTCTTATTAATATAACACCTCAGCTATAAATTGTTTTTGTAACAAATAAATTCTTGTTTATAAATGTGGCAAGTGAAAATTTTATTGTATGCTTATTCTGACAGTCCAGCCCTGAAGATGGTCTTTACCAAGCCTAAACATCATTCTAATCAGCCTTAATAAAAGAAATGCAACTAGCTAACTGCTCTTCTTGCTTTCTCTTATTTAAGCTTATTGGCACGAACTAGTCAAAAAGTCTGAATAAAACTTTTTAGACAATAAAGACTTAGCTATAAACTAGTTTTTTCTTAAAATATTTTGCCCCATCAGTTTCAGAAGTGGAATCGTCAAATTCACTTGCTGTGACATATACTGGTATTATTATATATTTAGAATCATTTCTACTGCCCTTCTTCTTCTCTTCATCTGATTTTTTAATAACTTTATTTCTGCCAGACGTCACTTTGGTGTTATGATTAATTGCAGGTTATGTTGAAAAATTAGTGGATTATCCAATAAAATAACCACATTTCTCTAAGGGAAAAACTAACCTCTGACAATCAACAAAATTGCTAATTTCTATTACGATTGGGAGTGGGCATAGAAGTATTGTATTTTTTGTGCAATATTTTTCCAAGCCTAAGAATAAAAATTTCATTTCATCTTACTGTTAGATAAACATACAAACAAAAGCGACCTATCCACTTTCAAACTTGGCTGAGCTTATATATCAAAGCCAATACATAATCTTTTTTTATTGTTATATTATTGATAAAAAGTTTAATGGATAGGTAAAAGGTGGATAGAAGCTTAAGAGCTACTTCTATAGAATGAAGTTAATTCAGTTGAGCCGGAGATTTAAGAGAGCCATGAGTTAATCTAGATGGCATTTTGTTATTAACTATTAATATGGAAATGCCTTGGAACATTAATAGGTTCATGTACTCACCTAAGCTATCAAAGCCAATCTAAGCCCTGGAGTTTGCAAATTATCGTTCTAGGTTAACATTTATGAACTAGAACGGATTTAAGGAGCATTTGCAAATAGAGACAATAAATTATTGATTTCGATTGGATTCAATTCGGCTAACAATTGATTTTAAGATGAGCGATTAGTAGGCATAACTTAATAGAGGTTGAAAAAAAAGTTTTGAAAAGAACAAATAGAATTGTAAATAAAAAGTTGGTCCACCTCTTAATCTCTCTCGTTTCTAAAAATATTTCTTGTGTATTTCTGAAGGATGCAAATGCAAATTCTGCATCGATGCTATTATTAATATTATATAAAACAATTCTATGGGTATGACACGCTAATAACAATTTCCCAAGACACTTTCTGCTAGATTATTTTGTAATTTATCTTTAAAATGACTATAGGTCTTAGGAAAGGTAGCGACGTGCGATCGAAAAGTCCATCAACTTCTTTTCTACAGGCTGCCGATCTTCAAAGAAAAAGTTTATTCCCTGTGTGCGCTTTTACTTAAAAATTTCTCATTAAAAAAAAAACATTTATTATTAATGATAACCAAATTAGTATAATTTCTCATCCGTTCTGGACGAAATTAAAAGTAGTACATATTTGTGGAGTCAATACAAGAAACTCTATTATCTGAATCTCAGATATCCGTATTCCCAACTAAACAGATGAGGAACTCAGCTTTTTTTTAACACTCTTGTAAGATCGATGCCACTATTAACCACCAACTTAAAATCTTGAGCCTTAGGTAATCAAAACAGATTGTTATTATCATTATTTGAAATTTCTATCGGAATCCCCTTTTATTTCCCCCGAGGTGCTTTAGTGCACAGAGACACACACACCAAAAACACAACCGGCCTCTAGCCATCTACCGGCACTCCGTGAAGTTACGTTATTTCCTATCTCTAACTCCTCCTCCTTCGTTCGTTTCTAGCTAGTGAACTAATTCTTATTTCTGGTTCCACCCGGTTCCTTACTTACCTTTGGGATAACAATTCCCAGCTAAGAGTTTTGGATGTCTAATTTCAAGGATCTTGTCTCTAGGGATTACATTTAGAGATTTATTTGCCCTTGACCTATAGTTCAGAAGTAGAGTATTTGCTTAACCAAAGTTCAAGGGTTCGCATCTCGACCCAGGCGAGAAATTGATTTCAATTGAATTAGCCACCAACAAAGGAACGGGGTAAAAATGGCCTCAGATGCCAAAAAGACCCCAAACATAATAAAAAAAAGATTTATTTACACTGAGGCTGATATACAGGCTGATTCCTCTTATCCAATTATAATATACTAAACGATATTTAGCCGATTGTTAACACCCACCTTATTTTCACTGAATTTATTTATTTTCTTTAAACTATCTTCTTAAAATCTTTTTATAAAGAATAATTTGTATTTTTTCTCCTGTTTTTATATAATTTTAATAATAATAAATGCAATACATATATTATTATTAATGGTACTTGGTAATAAATATGCAAAAAGACAAACTGTTATCCTCTGATTAAATATCAGGGAAAAACTTTTGACAAATTTGAGCAAATAAACATTTAGACATTTAGGGTGAAAACAAACTTGGAAATCCTCTCCTGTATAAGTATGTTGGTGCTGTTTTTGTTTATACAGAGGGTTTAGGGGTTTCTGGGGCATTTGTGGGTGTGGGGAAGCTTTCTCGAACCCCCCTCAGGGGTCTACAAACTTGGCAAAGGTTAATTTAATTCTTTAGAGGTGGATTCACTAAATTCCTCCTATCTAAGGGGAAATCTATGTTTTTATAAAAAATATTTTCAAATATAAGCCTATTATAAAAAATTTTTTTAATTTAACCTTTTTTTTAATTAGTCTCTCCGGATTGTCACTATATCTAACCTTTCGGGCACGGGGATCTAATGATTCTTAGTCTGCAAACTTTCTCTTTGGGCAATAATGCTACGAAAGTCTTATGAAATAATATACATCAATAAATCGACCTACTTTAAGTGTATCTCACCTATATGGACCCTGTTATGCAATAGTGTGTCAAGCGCCAAAAAATGAAAAATTGAGTTAAGCACTGAATATTGTTTCAAATGCTATAATTAATAGTATTTTTTATGAAATATGTCCTAAAAAAATTTATATTTAATGTTACTTGCACAATTGATAAAAAAATTATATATAACCCAATGAAAAACAAAAAACTTTAATGTTAATTTTCTCAAAACTCGGTAGCTGGCGCTTGACACACTAATGCGTAACAGGGTTCATATGATTTGTCTAAATTCAATCTCTCTAGCGTTCCTGAACCCTCCATTTTTTAATTTATTGATATATTTCGTTTAAATAGAAGAATACAATTTTATTTAGATTAAGTAGGCAGCCATCAAATAAAAAAATGTTTATAGATTTTCGCCAACCGAAAACATTCATTCCCATCTTTATTCGGGGACAATTTGCTATTCAAATTGTTACGGGAATACTTAATAGTTATGGAAAAATTAGGGGTGTTGTTAATTAAAAATGCATTAATTAATGGAACATAATTGTTTAATTAAAGAATTTAGGTAATCTGCTTCGCATTGATAATTGAATTAATTTTAATTAGTGTAATTAAGAAATTACTGAATAGAATTATTTAAAGAAAATATTATAATTTATATTATAAGTAATCTTAAAAAATATATTGAAAGTTAATTATACGAGCTCGTTTTAAATTTTAGAAATAATTAAGTAAGTTAACTTTAAAGTTAAGCGCTTTTTTTTTATGAAAATTATTTAATGAAAAGAATATCACTTCACTGGGTCGCGATGATAATGGGGATAAAAGGGTTGGCACTTATCTTGTTGGTACCGTTGAAGAAGATTTGTGTGGACACTGGGATCTGTATCCTGGAGTCCAGAAGGTGATTGCCGCTCGTATGTGGGGACGCCAGGTATCACGACGATGCGGCCAGGTATTTCTTCGGTTAGTAACTTTAATGAGGGGTTGATCTTGATGTTTTCAATGATCGTTAATGAGTAATTATTTGTTTTAGGTAAGCACAAACTAAATGAGATGTTGCACGTTAAAGCGTTGAATTGCGTCTCCCGGCTCTGGCTAATGCACGCTTAGATGCGCACGCATCTTCCCCTATTTTCTTGTCATGGGGGAAGGGGTAGCATCCTTGGCATCTATCTCACTTTGAAATTTGATATTATTTTATATTTATTTAGTTTTAAAAATGTCTATAAAAATTATTAATTAAATTATTTATTATTATATTTTTTTTATACTTTAATCGACCTTAAGTCGTTTATATATACCGCATCCCCCTGTTTTAAGACAGAAAAAATGGTCCATTGGAACAAAAAGGATCATTTTTTCTGGGAGATTATATTTTTATTAAATTTTTAATTTCTTAAAAAAAATCATTCCATAATCATCTTTTATATAGTGATTAAGAAATTAAAATTCATAGAGTGGGGATAACTCAACTGAGTTCATTCCACCAATACATTCCCATCAAGGGGCTTAAAAATCACATGCCACTAAAAAGGGCCATCAGGAATAAATGCTCCTAAACTAGTAGCTACATCTGTTTCTACAGACAAACTTGGGTAAACCCCTGTGCCTCCGTCTTCCTGCATGGTAGTCGGCTCTCTCACCTTCCACAAAGAATATTTATTGAAATATGTATGTATTTGTTGAAGTGGATAGCCCAGTATCTCTGACCAGGAATACTATCCCAAATTACATCATATATGAGAATGGTGGGGGAGTCCGGCTCATTAGCGGGAACTCACTACCCTAAAAATAATAAGAATATATTTGGCACAAATGGCCGAGAGAGACTCATGCTCTTGTGATAATAATATTAGATTGTGGTCACTAGGACCTGAAGTTTTATTTCCTTCAGAAAGCCTTCACCATCAGTCTGACTTCAACCACATTGGATTTCCCTTATTTATTAAATTTTAAAACAAAGACGATTTACGTCACCAGCAAAGTTACAAATAAACCAAATTTTCCTCTCTCGTAACACTTCAAATCTTACTCCTCAATAGGAATACACTGATAAAATTATTCAGTCTCATTACTACATCTCTTTTAATAATATGACTTTCAATTTAAGTTAGAATTTATTATTTTAATTTTGTTTGTTATATATGGAATGAGTTTTTTTTTTTTTTTTTTTTTTTTTTGATTGTACAGATTTGTTATCAATTATTTTATTTTAAATTTTATATATAATATTTATTTTGGTCATAATTTAAAAGTGATTTCATTTTTATAATTTTAATTTTTCTTTATTTAGATTAACATTTTAAAGTAATTTTTATAATTTATTATAATTTTATAATTTAATTAATAGTTTAAGATTTTTTTAATTAAAATAGATATGATTATACATTTTTATTTATTTGTTGTTATTTTATTCGTGGGGTTGGTTATTTGAATGTAGATTTAAATTTTAATAATTAATCTTATTTTAATATTTTCTTAATGATTGTCTCTAGTCCTTTTCTTTATTTGTAAATTTTGCGTATTTTTATATGTAAATTTAAACATGACATTTAATTTGTGAGAATTATTTTTTATAAATTTCATTTCTTTTCATTCATAACAAAAATATTTTTATTTACCAATTCATTCGACAAATTTCCCGTTTTCTTTTTTTTTTTTTACTATTTTCTAGTACGTGACTTTTGAAATTTCATTCATAAATTATTTACTTTACTATAAATTCTCATTAAAATTTAGAATTGGTTCAACAAACCCTTCAACATATCCCAAATTTTTCTTTTGACTATTTATAATGTATAAATTGCAATAAATGTATTTTTTATATTTATAATATTTGTATTTATAATAGAATCGGTAGGTGGAGTTTGTCTTAATCGGTAGATTGTCTAACAAGGAGTCCCCACGGTTGTGGGTCACCGATTTTTTCAAACTCATAGGATTTGAAGATTAGTATCTGGACATCAATTTCCCAAAGCAGTACGATGCACTACTCAAGAACACTCAAGAAAATCGACTTTGAAGACGATCAAGATTTCCGAGTTGTTTAAGTTGGGATAATTTTATTTATATGTAAACAGTGTCTGGTAGCCGTGAGAGTAAGCGCAACAGTATAGAAAACAAGGAGTCGCTAGTTCGATGCTTGTTCGGGACATTTTTTTAAATTTCAATTCTCTATCCTTATATACATACAGTATCTCTCATATTAACATTTATAAAATTGAAATTAAATTAACAAATATTTTTTCAATATAAATTAACATCTTTTATTTTTAATTACCACTCGTTACACACTGAAAATACGAATATTTATAATAAATTGAAATTTGGTATAAAAATTAAAAACATCTTATTGTTAAATAAGACGATTTGTTGCATATATTTTCATATATCTTTTTTTTTAAACACTCACAGTTTTTTCCACTCACACACACATGCACACAGTCTTTTCGGCAACTTAGGCCTTATAAGACTTTAGTCGATAAAACAACACGGCGGTGAAAACTGTAGTTTTTAGTAGTATAGTTTTTAATTTTTATACCAAATTTCAATTTATTATAAATATTCGTATTTTTAGTGTGTAACGAGTGGTAATTAAAAATAAAAGATGTTAATTTATATTGAAAAAATATTTGTTAATTTAATTTCAATTTTATAAATGTTAATATGAGAGATACTGTATGTATATAAGGATAGAGAATTGAAATAAAAAAAAAATGTCCCGAACAAGCATCGAACTAGCGACTGCTTGTTTTCTAGACTGTTGCGCTTACTCTCACGGCTACCAGACACTGTTTACATATAAATAAAATTATCCCAACTTAAACAACTCGGAAATCTTGATCGTCTTCAAAGTCGATTTTCTTGAGTGTTCTTGAGTAGTGCATCGTACTGCTTTGGGAAATTGATGTCCAGATACTAATCTTCAAAACCTATGAGTTTGAAGAAGATCGGTGACCCACAACCCGTGGGGACTCCCTTTGTAAGTCCGGTAAATTTTAATCTTATTAATTTTTTATTTGTTTAATGAGCCCGAAATGACATCTTGGAAGACGATTCAATGCATGAATGGAATGATGATTTTGAATAAAAATATAATAACATGTTAGTATTTGGCAGTTGTTGAATAACTGACTTGGTGCTCTATTTGGGGACACCTTACTTATTGAAAGTATTGGTGTTGCCAAATTTTCATGTTCAGACTCTGGCAGGGGTTGGAAAATGTTTGTTTTATTTAAAAGTTGACGATATTTAATTACAATTTCTCTTGGGTTTATTTCCCTAATTTTTGGATTTTCCGAAAATTTAAGGATTACATCGCAAGATTTTACTTGATTTTTGTTTATTAAATTGGGCACCGGACCTATAAATGAGTTGCTTTGATTGATTTGAGTCATTGATGGGGCAGTTCCCGTTGACTCTTTTAATTGAGATTGTTGAAAAACGGTGGTTTTGTATGATACATTATGATTATTTAATGGAGCGGGCAAACTTTGTTCTTGTACAGGTGCCTTGAAATTACTG
>JAKCPI010027461.1:0-51973 GCA_023213315.1 Euborellia annulipes
GCTGAAAAACAGAATTCCATAAGAATCTTATTTTAAAATGTTTATTATAAATAAAATTAAAAAAAAATATATATAGGTAAGAGAAAGTAAAAAGTCAAATGATATTACTTCGCAACAGGAAAAAATCTGGTGAGATTTGAGTTATAGGGGGGAAATTTACTAAAATATATATGTATATTAGGGTGGCGCAAAAAACTAATTTTTTTTTTTTCGAGTCTCGTATGAAAATATGTTAGTTTATCATGTTTTAAGAGACATCTTTAAAGATGAGCTCAAAAAAAATATTTTTTAAATGTCGCTTAAAATTTTAAAAATTTAAAAAATCGTCAAAAATCGATTTTTTTTATTTAAAAAAAATTTTTTTTTTTTTCTCGTTACGTTACAATTTTATAAATTAAAAGAAAATACGTTTCATAAATTTTCAACTTTAAAATATTAATTTTTAAAGATCGCTCAAAAATTTTTTTAAAATTTGTAAAATGCTTTTCGTGCGACCTTTAAATATTCATAGGGTCTATTAATAAATTGGAGTCGGGAGGAAATAAACCAACGTTGTCGAACACCTTTTAGACTTTTATTCTAAGCAGACGTTTCGGTAACTATAACGGTTGTGGGTGTTTGACAACGCTGGTTTTATTTCTCCCGACTCCAATCTCACATACCCAGCATACAATTTGATTTAATAAATTTTTTACTTTCTCTTACCTATGTATATATGTAATATATATATATAGAGAGAAAGTATTGGATTCATGTCAAAAATTCGATGTCGAGATTTTGATGGATCTTCACGTTTTGAGGTCCCCTGAATCCAAAAAAGTGGTTTTCGCGACATGGTCTGTCTGTGTGTGTGTGTGTGTGTGTGTCTGTGTGTGTGTCTGTGTTCAATTTTAAGCATGAAGGAATTGAGCTATGAGGTTGAAATTTTATATTTAAGTTAAACACCTCCCGGGACCGGAAAAATAAGCTTTTAATCAAAATCGGCCAAAGAGTACTAGTACTTTACTGATGTACTTTTTCAGTTTTTTTCGATTTTCTCAAAATTTGCTCCAACGATTTTTTTTAAAATTCAAAAATCAATTATTTTTTAGATGCTCTTTAAAATGTATATTCTCATTTTGCGATTGAAATCTTCTGAAGACCACTTTACTCTTGTATTTCATAGGGAAGATAGGAGAAATGGTTGCCATGGTATCAAAATATAAACATTTTCCCATACTTATAAATTTTACATCTTGAATTCAATTGTACCCTACTGTCGGAAACTAAATACATGTCGACACGAAAAATCTGGTGTGACAAGCACAGTGCACAACTTTCGATTACCGAAGGTAAGAGAAAGTTGTGTGCTGTGCGCCAGTCACACCAGATTTTTTCTTTTACTTGTTAGTAAGATAATCGACAAAAAAGACACCACGAGATGAACAAAAAACAGAATACTGAAAATATATCACTTCTATATCAATTTTTTCTCAAATATCTTACTAATTAAAAGAAAAAAATGTATTAAATCTTTAATATGAATATTTAAACATTGTAAGTAACCCAGATAGCACTGCAACCAAAAATCGGACATTACAACGCCGCAGGGACGTTCTGCGATGTCCCAAAGTTGCAGCATCGTCCCTTCGACGTCTTAATGTCCGATTTTTGGTTCCAGTGCTATGTAGGAATGCAAAGATAAATTAAAAAAAAAAAAAAATTTAATCAAGGAAGGGTTGCAGGAGCAGAGACTGGCAGCCAGATTTCTTTCCTCTATCGAGACCGAAACGTTGGCCCAATATAAATATTTAAAGAAAGAAATCTGGCTGCCATTCTCTGCTCCTTGCAACCCTTCCTTGATACAACTCAACAGCCACAACTACATAGGTCTACTAAAAAATTTAATTTTAACCTTTAAGTTGAAAATTTGAGAAACGTATTTTTCTTTTCGTCTATAAAATTCTACCATAACGAGATAAAAAATTTTAATATTGGAGGTTTTTTTATAGCTGTGTAGTTGATGTAGTAGAAGGATAATAAAAAGAGAGCAGCTAGTTTTCTTTTCTTTTATTAAACCCTCATTGCTGACGTTTCGGTCCTGTTTAGGGCCATCTTCAGAGCATTAGAGTTGTCATTATAAATTTCGATTTCCATATTTCACCTGTATTTGACATAGTTGGTCGATTTTATAACAAGGACCGAAACGTCAGCAATGAGGGTTTAATAAAATAAAAGAAAACTAGCTGCTCTCTCTTTTTATTATCCTTCTACTACATGAGATAAAAAAATTTTTTTAAAAGAAAAAAATCGATTTTTGACGAATTTGGAAATTTTTAAAAATTTTGAGCGACCTCTCAAAAAATTATTTTTTTGAGCTCATCTTTAGAGATGTCTCTTAAAACATGATAAACGAAACTCGTTTTTTTTTTGCGCCACCCTAATTATACATATATATAACAAAATCATTTGAGCGAATTTTGAGAAAATCGCAAAAAACTGAAAAAGTACATCAGTAAAGTACCAGTACTTTTTGTCCGATTTTGTTCAACAGCGTCATGTCATGTCCCATGGTGGTATCGATCTTAAATATAAAATTTCAACCTCCTAGCTCTTTTTATTCTTGAGTTATTTTGTGCACAGACAGACCATGTTGCACAAACCACTTCATCAAAATATCGCGATACTTTCTCTCTCTACATATATAGGTAATAGAAAGTTGGAAGCTTGTGGAAATAAAGCTGTAGATCGTGTGAAAGGAAAGGAAAAGCCAGAGAGAGTGTTCTTTCTCTTTTAAAAGCAAACAAATTCTAATCAATGGCGTTTATAGGCCTATAAAGTCAAGCAAAGTTTAAATGAGCCTCTCAAGAGAGACTTGTCCATTATTTGTTTGTTTGTTGTTGTTGTTGTTGTTTTACTACAACTAACCTATATTAGTTTGGAATCTAAAAGTTTATTTTATAAACATATATCCTTCGACAAGTCAAAGGACTAAATTTTGTATCCTTTCCATCAGGTCTGCTTTAACAAAAAACTAGACTATTATAAGGAATTTTTCAATGCGGTTTTTTAAAATGAATTAAATTCATAAGAGATTATTGGGACATCGAGCTATAATTTGTTTAATGACTTATTAAAAAATTATCGTAATTAATTTTTTTGTTATCAAGCAAATACAAAAAAACAATCTGTCCCAATAATCTTTAATTTTTTTTAAATTTAAAAATGAATTTATTGTTATTATTAATCACATATTAGTTAAGAAATTTTTAAAATAAGCTTAGATGATTTATTTAAAAACCAACTGTCAAATTAGTTCAGTATTCTTGCAATAGATGGCAGGCTAGTCTAACAGACGATATAGTATTAGCCTATATTTATATATTTTTATGCTTTTATAAAAGATACATAATATATAATAACATTTATTGTTAAAAGATCAATGAAAATGCATTAAATATTATTAGCTACCATTCTGACATCTCTTGGCAAATTTTTGAATTACTTGATTTTTTGGGCATACTTTTTATGACACACAACGCCATCTTAGCGGGAAAAACATGCGTTACACCTTCGTTCCCGTTCCGCCTTAAGAAAGACACGAATTTCACTGAAATCTGTCATTTAACTGATTAATATCCGGATCAGTTGAATAGTATCCTAAAAATAAATATATAAAATAATTTTGTTATTTGAGAAAATATTGAATATTTTATTTATCTAATGTTTGAACTGTGATTCCGATTAAATCATTCTTAAAATAATACATTTTTGGTTATATTTTATAGATAAATATTGATTTAGAATGAAAGATGATGCAACTACTATTAACGAAGACCAGCCGCACCACCCGCCTAGCGGCGGCCACTCGCCTTTTCTTCCCTCTCTTGGTTCTTTTTAACATTCCTACTGTGGGATATCTAGCAAATTAAAGGCTTCAAAACAGATATTACTAGGAACCGACCGAATATTCGCTTTCGGCCAAAAACAAGCCCAAGACGGGTTGAGACTCACACGCAAAAAAAAAATCAAATGATTTCCACATGAGTGAGAAAAAGAATTTTCCGCAAGGCGGGAAAAATTCCATTTCCATGGCAGGGAAAAAAATTTTCCGCCAAGCAAAAAAGGGGGCGGAAATAAAAAAAAGGGCTCTAATTTTGAATTCTCGAGATATTTTTAAGTCGTAAACCTTTAAAAACATGCAGATAGTAGAAATGGATATAAATATAATGTTTTAGCACAATCGGAGGTGATTTATTGGTGCAAAAAGTTTAGAAAAATCGAATTTATTAACTTTGGACACCCCTAATACAATTTTAGATATCCCTGAATGAAAAAAACACATATTTATGATATTCTATAGTTCTTTGGCTTTCTAAAAATCATTCATTCGTAAAAATCTGTTAATTATTAACGAAATTATGAACAAAAACGTGAGCAAAGAAAAAACACAAGTACTCTCACTGGTCGAAAAAAATGGACTTCAATTGAATTAAAAAGCGAACCCTATCCACGAGAAGCTAATGTATCCTCTTGGAGCATAGGTTCACGGGCACTAACTTTATTATATATTATTAAAAAAAAATATTTTTTTGAATCTGATATCTTTCTTTATACTTCTAAAAGAACAAGAGGTCCATTTTTTTCGACCAGTGAGTGTACTTGTGTTTTTTCTTTGCTCGCGTTTTTGTTAATAATTTCGTCAATAATGAACAGATTTTTACGAATGAATGATTTTTAGAAAGCCAAAGAACTATAGAATATCGTAAATATATGTTTTTTTCTTTCAGGGATCTCTAAAATTGTATTAGGGGTGACCAAAGCAAAAAAATCTTGAAAATTTCGATTTTTTAAAACTTTGAGCCGTTTGCGGCACGTCTAAATGACCTCCGATTGGGATGAAACTTAAAATTTATATGTATTCTAACTATCTGCATATTTTTACGGGGTGCGGCGTTAAAAATAATTTGAACATTCTAAATAAAAGCCGTTTTAGAGCACATTTTCTATCAAAATCTATTTTGCTCTATATCTCTAAAACTGTGCCTGATGGGGAAAAACTGAATTGATATTTGAATTCAGCATGAAAAATACTTCTAGAATTTCATATCTTCATTCTTGTGAAAGAAAAAAAGTTCATTTTTGTCGACTAGTGTTATTAACGAAATTATAATTCAAAGTCAGGATTTAACGCTATCCATATTTCCCAGAAAATAACGCGGGTGTTATTATTCTGATAATTCTCTAAATAAAAGTTTCTTATCCTGTGTCTTCACACACACACACACACCACGAAAGAAAGAAATTGCTTATTCATCATTTATTTGTACACGTTAGTAGTTAGTGCCTCCTCTTGCTTCTGCTGCCTTTCAATCCATGAAAAAAAAAAAAATTATATATTCCAAACACATAACGATGATGTTGATGATGATTAAATTTCAATAGAGATGTCTATTTATTGCTTCGAATTGAATGAATGACTAACCGTCTTCTGATCAAAGTGCCATTAAGAATAAATCCCTTCAATCAACGAATTGTTATCAAATTTGGGGGCTCTGGACTACCCCCACCTCTACCAGTAAAAGTATGCCCAAAAAAATCAAGTAATTCAAAAATTTGCCAAGAGATGTCAGAATGGTAGCTAATAATATTTTGTTGATTTTCATTGATCTTTTAACAATAAATGTTATTATATATTATGTATCTTTTATAAAAGCATAAAAATATATAAATATAGGCCAAAAAGGGGATCGGCTGTTAGACTAGTCTGCCATCTATTGCAAGAATGCTGAACTAATTTGACAGTTGGTTTTTAAATAAATCATCTAAGCTTATTTTAAAAATTTCTTAATTAATATGTGATTAATAATAACAATAAATTCATTTTTAAATTTAAAAAAAAAAATTAAAGATTATTGGGACAGATTGTTTTTTTGTATTTGCTTGATAACAAAAAAATTAATTACGATAATTTTTTAATAAGTCATTAAACAAATTATAGCTCGATGTCCCAATAATCCCTTATGAATTTTATTCATTTTACCGCATTGAAAAATTCCTTATAATAGTCTAGTTTTTTTTTTTTTAAGTACGTTTAAGAGCCCCCTTAACGATTACTTGAAAAATTCCATTTGTCTTGTCAAAATAAGTGATATTTGTTTTTGTAGTCATATGATAATCAGGAGGATGTAAAAAGAAAGAGAGAGTGATAAGGCTTATGACGACATCTTGACAGAATAAGAAAATAAAATATACGTACAGTGAGTGACAATATTAAGTCCCACACCATGTTTCATTGTTTTTATAAAAGAAAATGAAAATGGTAGCTAGTATTTTGAATGTGTGTGTGTTTATTTTAATTAGATGTCCTCTCCATTTCTATCCATATGAAGGGAGTTAAATAATTTTTGAGGGGAGGTAATTTCAATAATCCTTTTTTTTATTTTTCTTCTTCTTTCTCATCAAACCCTTTTTGTTCTTATCTCTTGTGAACTCATCAATATTTAATGACGTTATTAAAATAATTTCTTTCTCTCTCTTTAAAAAGCAAGGAGAAATTAAAAAAAGTAAAGGATTAATACTCTTCGCCTTCTTCTTCTTTCTTTCAATTAAATTTTAATGAGAATTATCCTAACACTACAAGAGTTTGCCCTTTTTTTATTTTATTTATTTCAAAAATCTATTACATTTATTCATATATCATCATTAACAGCTAAAATAGGCTTATATATATATTCTCTTTTACTAATTAATACTTGCGGAATTTAGGAGAGATTATTAATTAATTAAAAAGTTTTTTTTTTTTTAATATAAAAAAAAACACTCACACACACACACACACACACACATTCACATAGTCTTTTCGGCAACTTAGGCCATTTAAGGCTTTAGACCAGTGGTTCCCAACCTAGGGGCGATTTGGGTTTTCAGGGGGGCGATAACTAAGCGGGGGGCGATTGGGGGGGCGATGAGTATTCAAAGGGAGAAAAATTATTAGTTTACTAAAATTTAAAAAAATAAAAATCAAAGAGAAAAATCTCCTATTTACAGGATGGTCAGGATAGAAGAGGACAAAATATTATCATAAAAATAAAATAGTCTGAAAATAATTCCAATCTAGAATTGAAACGTCACTTTTAGCTCAAATCTTAAATTTCAATTAAAAAAAAATCATTTTCTTGAATTTTTTTTTTCTCATGGGGCCCGGGCCCTTTAAGCTCAAATCAAGTTTGATCTTTTTCACGACTCAGGATAGCTAAAAACGCAGATTTCAGTGGCTAATTTTCAAAAAATTTTCCATACCCCCAGATTCCCCCGGAAATCCTCTGTCCAGATCTGGCCTCGATAAATTAAAACTTTGTAACTCTTTGTTTAGGAAATTTTGAAAAAATTTTATATTACTTTATTTAAATAAATATTGTAAGCTATGTATAACTATTTCAAAAGTTGTTTCAAAAGTGTTGGCATGAAGGCCACAATAGCCTTTGACATACTAAAAAAAAAAACTTTAGGTTTTTTTTTTTTGGGGGGGGGGGGGGGCGTATTACTAAGCAGCCCTGGGGCCTGTCAAGTCTGTCTGCGGCCCTGTATATAGGCCTACGGTAATAAAATTGTTTAAAATAATAAAAGTGCTTTATTATTTACACTTTACTTCAAATTAAAATTAGGCATACAATGAAAATGTAAAGGGGGGGGGGCGATAGGTGTTAGTCAACCTCCAGAAAGGGGCGATGGGTCAAAAAAGGTTGGGAACCACTGGTTTAGACGATAACCGTTATTGAGTAATATACATATTAGAGGTCCAGGCATTCTTATTTGGACTCTGTTATGCATTAGTGTGTCAAGCGCCAAAAAAAAAATTCAAAATTGAGTTAAGCACGGAATATTGTTTCAAATGCTATAATTAATAGTATTTTTTTATGAAATATGTCATAAAAAAATCATATTTAATGTTACTTGCACAATTGACAAAAAAAATTATAACAAAAATCTTTAATGTTAATTTTCTCTAAAACTCGGTAGGTGCCGCTTGACACACTAATGCGTAACAGGGTTCATTTTGGTATCCAAATGACTTAAATAAAATTATCGGACTGCCTGGGGTCCGAACCCGCGACGTTCTGTATAGAAGGTAGACACTAGGGTTTGGACACCGGTGGAAACCGAAACCGGTAAACCGGTATTTTGGCTAATTTTCAAAAACCGAAAAACGGAGTTTTTCCCGAAAACCGAATTCGGTTTTTTTTCTTCATTAATATTTGTATTCAAATTATAAATTAACCTGTGACCCATGGCTTATAGAAGACATTAGCTTCTAGTGCAGGGGCGGATTAAAGGGGGGGGCGGGGGGGCGATCGCCCCCTCCCCGAGAAGAAATTCACAATGTTATAAAAACTAGTAATCTAAAGAAATTATGATTTCCGGGCTTTAATTTCAATTGAATTTGTTACCAATCAATTTAAATAAATAGGAAAAGGGTCTAAATGGCCATAGATACCCACAAAGTCCTTAAATAAAAAAAAATAAAAAAAATAAAAAAAAAAACCGCCCCCCGACAAAATTGCATTAATCCGCCACTGTTCTAGTGGCTTGGGGTTTCGGGTTCGCTTCCCGTCCCAAGCGAGAAAAATTTATTTTATTTGAATTGGCTATCAATCATTTGAAATAAATAGGGATGGGGTTTAAATGGCCTTAAACAAATTTAAAAAAAAATTATAAATTATTGAAATTTTTCCCCCTTTTTTCCAACTACTCCACTAATCTATATATAATAATAGCGGAGTGTCTGTCTGTCTGTCCGTCAACTATCTCGCTCTGTTTGACCAATTTTTTACATTGGAATGACGAAATTTTGCAGTCCTATAGAGGAGTGTCCAGGAAAAATACTCGGATCCCGAAATTCCTACAATTTTTTGACTTATTAATTCCTAAAGTTGCGATTTCTCCCATAGGAAATGTATAGAGAAATATTTATGTATTTTTTGTATTTTATGAACGTAAACAAATCCTCAAGCAGGCACTGAATTGGAATAGTATAATAATAATAATTTTCTTGGGTTCGTACCCACGCAGTCCGATGATTTTTATTTGGATACCAAATGGCTTAAATAAGAATGCCTCGACCCCCAATAGATATATTCATTAATAACGCTTATCGTTTAAAGTCTTAAATGGCCTAAGTTGCCGAAAATACTGTGTGAATGGGAAAAAAAGTGTGAGTGTTAAAAAAAATGGCGGTGCGTTCAAAATAGATTCCGATATTGAAAAAAACCGGTTTAAAACCGGTTTACCGGTTTTCCGCTTTATAAAAAACCGAAAAACCGGTTTTTAAAATTTTCCGGTTTTTTCCAAACCCTACTAGACACGCTACCAACTACACCGAAGCCCGTAGGCCCGCCGATATATTAAAATTCAAAATGTAAAATTTATAAATATGGGAAGATATTTATATTCTGTTACCATGGCAACCATTTCTCCTATTGATATTATCTCGATAACCGTGGCATTTAGGTTAAATATGATGATAACCAAGCCATTTGGATAGCCAAATGGCTTAAATGTCCTCGGGGCTTGGTGTAGGGGTTAGCGTGTTAACCTCGTATACCAAAAGTCGCGGGTTCGGACCCCAGGCAGTCCGATGATTTTATTTAAGCCATTTGGATACCAAACTCTTGTACTTCATAGGAAAGATAGGAGAAATGGTTGCCATGGTATCAAAATATAAACATTTTCCCATACTTATAAATTTTATATCTTTAATTCAAATGTATCGAACTGTCGGAAACTAAATACATGTCAACACAAAAAATCTGGTGTGACAAGCACAGAACACAACTTTCGATTACCGAAGGTAAGAGAAAGTTGTGTGCGACCAGTCACACCAGATTTTTTATGATTATATTAATTTTAATTTCTGGTTAGTCATAAGTAGAGACCGGATTTTAAGCAAAATGCTTATTGCTCAATTTTATAAGCAGCCATTAGATATTTAATTTCTATACGAATTAGGAAAAACTAAGTGCATTGAGATTGCATTTTTTATGCTTTTTTTGCTTTTTTTGAGTTTTCATGCTTTTTTTTCCCTTTCGTGCTTATTTGAACTTATTTTACGAATATTTATAAATTTTTTTTTTTTATTAAAAAATACACTTTTTTCCCATTCACACACGCTTACACCAGGGACGCATATAAGGAGGGGCCCCCCCCCCCAAAAAAAAAAAAAAAAAATTCCAAAAACCCCGCAGTGCGAAAAAATATAGCCCTGTAAAAAAAATTTTTTCCGCGAAAATTGGGTTCCACAAAAACAAAATTTTTCGCAGGGCGGGGCGGAATAAATTTAGTTTATTTAAAAAAAAAATTGTATAAGCCATTGGTATGATTAAAAATTGCTTATGAGATGCTTTTTTTCAACTTTTATGCTTATTTAACAACTTTTTATTCAAGTTTTTTATGCTTTTTTTAAGCACTTTTTTCCATTTTTTTATGCTTTTTTGTCGGGTCTCTAGTCATAAGATTTAATTTATAATCTTGAGAGTTTTTTTTTTTTTGACTTTTTATGTGTGCTCTCACACAGAGGCAAAAAAAAAAACAGTTATGATAATATTTTCGCATGTCGAAAATTAATAATAATAATCTCGCATGTAACTGACGCTTAATATTATTCGCTTTAATAAATTACTAACATTATTATTATTTTTTGTTGCCTCCTCTACTTTGAAACATTTATTTGACATATGTTACAAACTGCAACAAAAAACAAAAAAAAAAACATATTTGGGAGGGGCTTTTTTCTTTTATTAGAGCCTATTAATCTATTAAATTTGGATTTAAGCCTTAAAGATGATAACATTTTCCTTTTTTTTTTGTCGATCTCGTTTTTAACGTTAATTAGACGTAACTTTTGATTTACCTGTTGCGTTGCTTTAGCAGCATCCACGAGCAACAAATGTTTATTGATATCAATTGCCCGGAGGACCCTACTAAAATAAATATAAATACACAAAAATTTGCTCCGGGGCCCACATCTTGTGGGTATGTGGATGGCGACCACGAACTACCCGAGCTGGGACTGGCATACTTTTTTCTTTACATGTCAGTCCCTTCCTTCTATATTTTCAACAGACCGTGCGACGGACCGGCCTGTTCTATTTCTTCCGGTCGCAAAAAGACCCATTCCGCCGACCCCGCACCGCGGGAATAATAACGGCAAAGAAAGAAGAAGAAGACATAAATACACAAAAATAGGCAATGAAGTTTCTTACACTTAACTGGATAGTTATATAGAGGGAAAAGTTTTGCAATTTTCTTGCCTTTTTTTATTTTATTTTATTTTTTTTTATTTTGACTGTTACTGTGTATAATAAATTGATTTGGTATCCAAATGGCTTAAATAAAATCATCGGACTGCCTGGAATCCGAACCCGCGACCCTTGGTATAGATGGTTAGCACGCTACCAACTTCTCCAAGCCCGAGGACATGTATATATTAAAATTAATTGACCTTTAATTTGATCATCAATCATCAAATTCTTTTAATCCCCCTAAATCCCACAAAATCAAAGCAATTAATCGATTATGCAATTAAAATTGAAAAATTTAAACAAATTATGTATGTGAGATTTAAATATATTAATTAAATTAAATACTTAATTAGATCTCGATATATTCTTTGAAATAAAGAAGTTTAAAATCTTAAAACGCAATTTTCTTTTCGTTTTTTACGAATAACTTCTGAACTACTGAACGAATTATTATGAAATTTGCTCCAGGCCTAGAGGCTATCGTCTTAATTATTACGGCTGAGTTTTAAAAGATTTGGATCAGAGGAAGCTGTGAAAATCGTAGTTCAAGATAATAATTGACCGCTCATTTTTACCGCTCCCTGCGGGCCGATTGACTTCTCGTTTTAATACCTCCTTTAGCCTACTTAAGACTACAAATTTGCCAAACCTCATCCTAATCCGATGAATAGTATAATATAATTCAATTGTACCCTACTGTCGGAAACTAAATACATGTCGACACAAAAAATCTGGTGTGACAAGCACAGAACACAACTTTCGATTACCGAAGGTAATGCTGTGCTGTGCGCCATCACACCAGATTTTTTTTTATTTTATTTTGTCTGTTACTCTATATAATTAATCAATCATCAAATTCTTTTAATCTTCTTAAATCCCACAAAATCAAAGCAATTAATCGATTATTCATTTAAAATTGAAAAATTTAAACAAATAATGTATGTGAGATTTAAATATATTAATTAAATTAAATACTTAATTAGATCTCGATATATTCTTTGAAATAAAGAAGTTTGAAATCTTAAAACGGAATTTTTTTTTTCATTTTCTACGAATAACTTCTCAACTACTGAACTGATAGTCATGAAATTTGCTCCAGGCCTAGAGGCTATCGTCCTAATTATTACGGCTGAGTTTCAAAAGAATTGGATCAGAGGAAGCTGTGAAAATCGTAGTTCAAGATAATAATTGACCGCTCATTTTTACCGCTCCCTGCGGGCCGATTGACTTCTCGTTTTAATACCTCCTTTCGCCTATTTACAACTACAAATTTGCAAAATCTCATCCTAATCCGATGAATAGTTTTAGAGATATAAGCAAAAATGCATCTTACACACATATATATTAGCTGTATTCAAGTTTAATGTATGATTATAGAGTAGTGTGTACTGCCTCACTCACACCACCCTCTCTATGATTACAATACCTCCATTTTTTTTTTTTTTTAATTTAAAGAGGAAACACTCGTAACATAATTTTGTTTTCACTGGCAGGTCATAAAAACTCAAAGGATATAAATCTCAGTGATATTTTCCCCTCCTAGTGTGTGTGTGTGTGTGTGTGTTGGTTCTTCTTAAGTAACCATTGAGTGACAGATGACTCACGATTTATGACCAAAAGGAGATTTTTATCCATCTATTGGCGCCTACTCTCCATTTGTGCTATTAGATTCTTTGCTTTCTCTGTCTGTCTGTCTGGGGCCTTAAAATGTCCTTTAACTTGTCAAAACAACACAAAAATTAACAAAAATTTTTGTTTCCAACTCTCAGAAAAAAAAAAAAAATACGGTGTGACTGGTCGCACTTACCCTTCGGTAAGAGAAAGTTGTGTGCACCGTGCTGTCACACCAGATTTTTTGTGTCGAAATATATTTAGTTTCCCATAGCACCTTGCATTTTAAATGTTGATTGCTTGAAATAAACTATGGTTATTTTTCAAAATTTTAATCTCATATTTGGACATTTTATACACAATATAGATTCGTAAAATAAATACAAAATTTCATAAGAATTGGAAAAAAAAAATTTTAAATGCGTAAAAAGTTCCAAAGGGGATCGATCCCCTTTTGAATCGAAATTAACATACAAATCCCCATTTGGGGATTTAACATTGCCTCTATGGAAGGAAGAGCCGGAAAATGAATTTGAAAAATTTGAAATTCTACATCAGTACTTCAAACAAATTTCACTGATTCACTTTTTAAAGAGAAAAAATAGTTGATTTATGATTTTCACTTAAAATCGTTAAAGCCAATTTTGAGAAAATCGGAAAAAAAAAAAAACTGAAACAGTACATTAGTAAAATACTAGTACTGCAGTACAAACATGTTTGGCCGATTTTGTTTAAAAGCTTTCAGATCCGCAGACAGACTTGACATCCCCCCCCCCCCACCCTAAAAAGTTTTTTATTTTTTACACCGTTTTTGCCACAATTTAGTTATACATAGCTTATAATATTTATCTAAATAAAAAAAAACAAAAACAAATGGTTACTAAATAAAGAATTATATATATCATGTGTTGGTCCATGAAGTAATTATGAAAAACATATAACCAAGTATTTATTAATTTAAATAAACGAAAAATGTAGGTACCGCCGGGAGCCGCACCACGAATCTGTCGATTTACGCTCAACATGCCCTACTACTGGACCACAGTACCGCACTCGCTTATTTAAATTATGCGACAAATGGTTACCTTTATTTATCGAGGCCAGATTCGGATCGACGACTTTTCGGGTGGTCTGGGGGTAAGGAAAATCTTTTGAAAATTAGGCCCTGAAATTCAGCGTTTTTTTAGCTATCCTGAGACGTGAAAAATATTTTCAAACTTATCTTGATTTATAGGCATTTAAAATACAAAAGTATTATAGGGCATCTAAGGTGAAAATTCCCCAATTTTGGACATTTCCTAGAACCGGACGTAAGGTACCCGAGTAAAAATAATTAAAAATCTTAGAGGGATCCACACGCCCGCATCAGGTCTGCATAGGTGAACCTTGAAGGGCACCCAGGGATATGTGGTACGTCCACACCAGGGACACACATTCTGATCACTTTCGATCTACTGTTTGTGTGTCCCTGGTCCGGGCGTGTGTATCCCTGTAGGTTTACTATGCAGACCTGCTGCGGGCGAGTGGATACCTCATTTTTACTCGGGAAACCCTTTGAGGTCTCCTGAATCCAAAAAAGTGGTTTTTCGCGACATGGTCTGTCTGTGTGTGTGTGTGTGTGTGTTTAATTTTAAGCATGAAGGAATTGAGCTATGAGGCTGAAATTTTATATTTAGTTAGCCACCCGCCTAGGGCGTGAAAATAAGCTTTTAATCAAAATCGGCCAAAGAGTACTAGTACTTTACTGATGTCAATTATTTTTTAGATTTAAATACCGAAGGCCAAGAGAAAGTGTGTGTTGTGTGACAGTCACACCAGATTTTTTTAATTGAAATTTTAACCATGAATTAGAATTTTAAGTTGGAGTAAAGGGGGCGGCCCCGGGATATAACCCCTCCCCACCCTGCTCCGCGCCTCCCTGGGTACCTTATTTAAATATAAAATTTCAAAATCATGAATTGAATACTTTTACTTTATATTATATACCGTATATATTATAGGTAAGAGAAATTAAAAAATGACGTCATAACTGTAAAGTAAAACGCAGCCTTTGGTCGATTCCCCTTCTCTGGTTAGTTAGTTGGCAGGCATTTGATTCCCAGACTCGGAACCCGTTTGCTTTCGAGCCTTCTCTAATATTACGAATTCCGTTAACCGCTCTGAGTGACTGACCAGGTGACTCCCACGCATCTCTTCTCTTCTATTTTTTTTAGTTTGTTTTTCTTTTTATTAATATATAGAAAAGAAAGTATTGCATTCATGCCGATCATTTGATGGAAATACACGTTTACAGCCCCACTGAGTTCTGCCGTCAATATCTCAAGAACGAAAAGAGCTATGAGGTTGAAATTTTATATTTAAGTTAGGCACTCTGGATGAGACACGAAGTTTTTGAATTGTGTGCTGTGCGCCAGTCACACCAGATTTTTTCGCCATTAGAGGCTCTTTAGACCCCGTTTCTATTGATTTAAATTCATCGGTAACCAATTCAATTGAAATAAATTGTCGCATGCGAACCCCTTTAGCACAAGAGGCAAGAACTCTACCACTGTGCTATGACCCAGGTAGGGATGAAACGATACCACTGAGGTATCGATACTTTTACTCTATACTGGTATCGGTCGCAAAGTATCGAGTACCTACTCGGTATCGATTGAAAAGTATCGATACTTACTCGTATCGGTCAATTTTTTCGTACAATTAAAAATAAGCAAAATCAACAATAAGTACTGATATTATATCACTACCCTTATCATCGGGGATCTCCAAGTAGCAAGTAGGCCTATACGATAATATTTTTGTTTATATCAAAGTAAAAAGAAATTGTATATTTTTAATTGCAATGAATATTAAAATACCTAAGATCGTGTATAATTGACAATTTTCACCCTGATGAAGGTCGTGATTGGAGACCGAAACGTCGGCAAATAGAAATTAAATAAAAGATCTCCTGGCTGCAAAATTCCTGCGAATCTTGATTAAATCTCCACACCCATAAAACATCAAATTCTTGAAAAAACAAAAAAAAAAAAAAAAAAAAAAAAAAGATGTTTGCCTGTTGAACACTCCAATAATACAAATTAAAATACAGTGGTACCAACCATTTCACTTATTTCTATTGTAAATAAGAATAAATGTACGTAAATGTTCTTCCGACCTAACTAATCATCGGGTACCGGTCGGTGGTACGAGGACTGAGTATCGATACGAGTATTTTTGACCGATACTTACTTGGTACTCGATTCCAAAGTATCGATTCTAAAAGTACTTGGTATCGAAAGAAAAGTATCGAGTAAGTACTTGTATTTACTCGTATCGTTTCATCCCTAGGGACAGATTTGTCACTTCGAGGAAATTAATCCTCTGCTTTAAGAAGAGAGAAAGGAATTTTTATTTTTATTTTATTCACTTTTAACATCTTTTAAAGTTCTGAAGATGATTTTAATCAGTATCGAAACGTCACACCGCCTTTGAAGTGATGATCTATGACCAATCAGAGAATTAGATTTGGTATTATAAATATATATCACGATTTATGTAAATGGCCATTATTCTTTGATTAAAGTAACATTTTTTTTTTTTTAAATGAACCGGATTATCTCTCCGGTGTGTGTGTGTGTGTGTGTGTGTTCTCTTTATTCTTCATCCAATTCCATTTGGCTGACCAACATTATTACCTTGAATGAATAAATAAATAAATCAATGACATAATCTGTATTATTAAAATGTCATATCATTGTCAGGCTATTTATTTTTGTTTACCTACTTACCTTCATGCTCGATTTGAATTTTTTTTATTTTTAGAAGGTTGACAGACAGACAGAATGACCACAGGAACTTTTATTTTACTCTTCCGGGGCCTAGGATGGAGATACAAGTCTCGCTTCTTGTTAAGAAATTTTAAAATGATTTTTTTTTGAGCTTATTTTAAATTTCATTCCCTTAAAAAAAATCTGGTGTGACCGGTCGCACAGCAGACAACTTTCTTTTCGGTAATTCAATTGAAAAATTATTTGCGAATTTTATACAAAACCTCCCTCCGTAGCGTATTTATAAGATATATTGATAAATAACACATCGATTAATAAATTCCAGATTAGCTTCCTGTCTTAAGCAGAAAAATTTATTTAAATTGTGATTTGACTACTAAGGATAGGGTCCAAATGGCCTTAAAAGGCGAAAAAGACAAAATAATAACAAGTAAAAAAATCTGGTGTGTCTGTCGCACATCCCACAACTTTCTCTTACCTTCGGTAATCGAAAGTTGTGTTTTGTGCTTGTCCCACCAGATTTTTTGTGTCAACATATATTTAGTTTCCGCCGATATATTCGAATTGTTTAAAATTTAAAAATTTGGATATTTGATTAGCATGGCATCTTTTATTTCCTATGAAGTACAAGAGTGTCCTTCAAACAATTTTAAGTACAAAATGAGAATATACATTTTAAAAAATCATCTAAAAAATACTTGATTTATGAATTTAAATCAAAATCAATCAAGCGAATTTTGACGAGATTGAAAAAAACTGAAAAAGTACATCAGTAAAGTACTAGTACTCTTTGGTCGATTTTGTTCAAAAGCTTATTTTCACGTCTGATGAGGGTACTGTACTTAAATATAAAATTTCAACCTCCTCGCTCATTTTTTTCATGCTTTATTTTGAACACTCAGGGACTCAAAATGTGTATTTTCAATTCAAATGGTATATAATTCAGTCATCAAAAACAGTATATGGAGTCATGTGGCTAGCTAGTTATCAAACATTGCCAGACAGGCCTACTAGCGATAATTTTATCGCCCCGTTTTCTTTTTTTTTTTTTTTTTTTTTAATCAAATTATTTCATTTTTTTTTTTTTCTGACCGGTTTTTTGTCTCTCTATATTTTTCGTCGCCTAGAGGCAGGCAGGCAGCGTAGCAAATTTTTTATTCGACCAACTAAAATTCGTTAATAGTGCTGCGTTGCCTCGACCACCGATGATGTTGATGGTGATGATGATGAAAGAAGAAGCCAAGGAATAAAGAAAAAAAAAAAATTCAATCGATCTTCCCCTCAAAAAAAAAAATAAAAACAAAAATTGATATAAATATAAGTAAAATTTTTTTATTTATTTATTTGAAATTCCTATCGGGATCCCCGTTTATTTGCCCGAGGTGCTTACGTGTACGGAGACACACACCTCAAACCCAACCGGCCTCTAGCCGTAGCCATCTACCGGCACCCCGTGAAGTTACATCATTTCCTATCTCTAGCTCGTCCTCCTGCTCTCGTCTCTAGCTAGTGAACTAATCCTTATTTCTGGTTCCAACCGGCTCCTTTTATCCAACCTCTTCTATGCTATGGAGGATGTCCTAGTTGAGGAGGGACTCTCTCAGCACCGGCGTGTAGCCTACTCCTTTCGAAGAATGCATCACTGAGAGGGAACCTTCTTTACGTCCCTTCCACAGGACGGGATGTCACAGCAACTCCCTCTCCTCGTAGAGTTGCCTGAGGACTATTGTGGTAGGATCCTATATTCCAATCCAGGGCTTGCTTGAGGATTTGTTTACATTAGATAAATATTTTTATTTAATGAAAAACCCCGCACGCCAAGGATTTGAACAGGGATCTTCTTTGCAGAAGCTGACACCCTAAGCTCACTACACCAGTGAGCCCTCATATAAGTAAAATAAAAGAAAATTTAATTATATAAGAATTTTTATTATTTTTAATTTGAGAGATTTAATTATTAAAATTACATGATTTTTCATAAGGAGAGATAGAAGTTCATTCAATATATGATTTCCATTGAAATTCAATGGGAAAATTTTTTGAGCCTGCTCAAATGGGGAAAACTTCACTTTTAAATTAAGAGAAGTTGATCAGATTTTGACTTTGCTCAGGGGCCCACATCTTGTGGGTACGTGGATGGCGACCACGGGCTGCCCGAGCTGGGACAGGCAGTCCTTCTGTTCTTTGTATGTCTGTCTCTTCCTTCCTCTTTTCAACAGGCGTAAAAACGTATGATAGGGTTGGAGGGAAAAATTGAGGTCCGCCGACCCCGCAGCGAGGGGAGAAGAAGAAGATCAGATTTTGACTGACGTAAGAACAGACAGACAGACGGACTTCATTTAAAATTAAAAAAGATATTTATTTAATTGTGATTTTATTCAAATGTATTAAAATATTTATATTTAAAGATCAATTTAATAATTAAATATGAATACATTCTTTCGATTTCTTCCTAGGAATTTTATTTATTTATTTATTATTTATTATTATTTTTTTATTAAATTCCACTTGCACTTATATATTGTATATACATTTATAAATTTATATTACAAAGTCATTTGCAATTAGAAATTTGTTTCGGTCTCATCAAAATATAATCATCGTCTTTGATATATTTATTCTTTTTTTTTTTTTATTTAACGCTTAGGCATCTTTCTATACTCCAAGAAAAGCCCTTTATTTAAAAAAATTAATTAAGTAGAGCATAATCATTTATTAAAACATTAAGAATGTAACTTACTGCTCGAGCCAATCAGGAAGCTTGTTTACTGTCACTCTCTATCATTGGAATATTTGTCCGTTATTTTTTGTTAAGATTATATTTTTTCAATTACTCTTTGATCAATCTATATATAGACGATATTATGCATAAAGGAATGATCGCAATTGAGATAAGACCGCCATCTTGTAGGGAAAAAGAAGATCTACACCTATTTATTTAAATCACAACATTACACTTTTTTGAATAAAACAAGAAAAAAAAGTCATTGCCAATGGTTTTGTTTACAATTGTGCAATCCCTATCTCAGATTTAGGTTAATGGCACTTGGTTCCGTCGTGCATAACATCGTCCATATATATATAGGGAACTAATTTAAATTAAAAATCATTTATCATTAATATTTATATAAATATAAAGCGAATTGTGGCTGTTATATAAATTAGATTAATGAGATGAAGAGGATGCAGCCAATGATAAATAAAAAGCATCTATTTTGCTAACACTCTTTATTTAGGAACGTTTCGGCCATGATTAACAAGGCCATCTTCAGCCCTTCAAGCTAGAAAATTAATACATACATTCATTAAAAGTTTTTTTCTTATGCTAACAAATGGTCATAAACATACATTTTTATACTCACAGTATATTTTATATTGTTAACATACAAAATAGATTTTGTCATAAGAGATATATAATACAGTACATGTGTATTTGGTCGTATGTATATTTATATTTTCAATTACCCACAAGAGAGTATAAGAGAGCAACGCCTTGAATGAGAAAAATATTTAACATTTCGTCTATTTAAATAAATGTTTCTTTATAATTCTATTTTTATTAATAATTTCTTTTTAAATTTAAATCATAGCCGATTACAAAAATTGTTCCCTATTTAATCATTCCAAAAAGATAAAAGCATTCACTGTTACTTTAATAAATTTTTTTAAATTATTTATTTTTTTATTATTAATATAATATATTATCAATGACCATTGTCATTGTCCATTGTCGCATAACAGAGCAGCGTAGAAATTACTTAAACCTATACAATCCGTGTGGAAATTTAGAGCCCGCTGACCGTATTTTTTTATATAAGATTTTTCCACAATCAGTCTTTTTGCTGTATTATTATTAATTGCCAAGGTGACCACATTATCAAAGTCAAACTTATGTCCTGTTTCAAAGGAATGAACTGATAGTGCAGTGGTCAATTTTTTATTTTTCACACTACTTTTATGTTCAGATATTCGAATCCCTTGATGCCTGCTAGACTGCCCTATATAAACGCTTGAGGGGGATGGACAATCTAAACAATTTAATAAATAAATGGTGTTATTTAGTTGGCTTTGAGGAATGCGATCTTTATTATTGAAAAGGAACGATAGATTTCCTGATTGTTTATGGGCTATATTTATTTTAAGATTGCGAAAAGTTTTACTAATTTTCTCTGATACGTAAGGGATGTAAATGAGAGAAAAATAACGGTTTGCTAAATTACTTGCTCCCCCCACTATATTATATGTCTGTCTTATTATTTCTTTTATTATATTTAAGTTGGTAATTATAAATAATTTTATTGATCATATAATTAGGGTAACAATTTTTACTGGCAAGTTGTTTAAATTGTTCTAGATTTTTTTGACAAAATTGTGCATCTCCCAGATCAAATATTCTTTTCAAAAAATAATTCAACGTATTAATCTTATAGATAATAGGTAAGTTAGAATGGTAATTAGTGAACCTGCCACTGTCTGAAGGTTTAGTGTATATATCAAAACACAACGAACCACATGTTCTTTTTATGACCAGGAGGTCTAGGAAAGGAATCATATTATTATTTTCGACTTCAAAGGTGAATTTTAAAGATGGGTGAAAGTCATTAAATTTTTTTAAAACGTCGCTAACTTCATCAGACGGAAGACATGTTAGTGAGTCATCTACATATTGAAAATAGAAAGGAAGATTAAGCGGTTGTACTGTGTGGTTATAAAATTTTTTAATAACAATATCTGCCGCTACTGGGCTTAGAGATCCCCCCATAGGAAGCCCACTTTGCTGTAAATATGTCTTAGAATTAAACGAAAAATAGTTTGAATGTAAGCAAAGATCTAGCGCTTCTTTAAATTGTTCTAATGACATCAACGTGTAACTCCTGATTTCATGCCAATATTCATTTATACACTCCATAAAGAAATCTAATGGTACGGAAGTGAATAAATTTTGTACATCAAAAGATTGTGAGGTATGTCTTTGTGGCTGGAAGTATTATTGAGGAGTCAAAAAAAAAATTCAAGACATAGGCAGCCAAAATTATTTCTTTTATTATTGCCGTTCCAGGCTGACGTTTCGGCCACTGGTCTAGGCCATCTTCAGAGCTAAAATATTTTCGTACATTTTATTATAACATGTTATTGTGGCACTTTCTACAAAATACAAAAATATAATCTATAATAATATACAGTATTAAATTTACAAAGTACATACCCGGAGGCGAGAATAAATGAAAATTACAATTTCAGCGACACACATTCGCATGAACGGAGCGCTCATAGGACAACGAAAGAATGATTTGGAATAGTGGTTCATTAAGTTAATTTTCACATTAGTTCTAGCTTAACTCCGCTAGATGGCAGAGGAGTATATTTAAATTAAACCGATATAATATTTTAAAACTTCATTAGCATCATGCTTAAAATTAACACAGTCATTAATATATATAAATAAAGATTCTAAAATTAATCTTTTACTCAGGTTTTCCTCATAAATTAATATTTTTGGCCGTGCTAAGTCAAAAATGTGTGATGTTTGAATACTATGGGATGCTAATGCCACACGGTCATCATTCCTTCGTATATTGTAATTGTGTTGGTATATTCTCTTCGATATGTATTGGCGTGTCTGGCCTACATATTTTTTACTACAATCAGTGCAAGTGATCGCATAAACCAAGTTCGATCTTGACATCAATGGAGTTTTGTCTTTATTATTGTAGAACATGGACAAAGTGTTCATTGGTTTATGTGCTATTTTCATAAATGGCACTATTTTGTTAATAGCATTTGATATTTTTTCTGACAAGCCAGGTATATACGTAAGGCTTTTGTAACAGACACCCTCATTTTTTGGTATTATTATATTGTTGTCGTTATTTCTATTTTTAGTATAAAATAAAGTAAAAATCTTATTCACAAAAGCTTTGGGATAGTTATTATTATATAATATTGATTTAATAGAATTTTCATTTTTATATTGAAAGTGCGGACTTGACAGTTTATTTGCTCGATGCAAAAGGCCAAAAATTAAGTTCTTTTTATGAACTAGGGGGTGATTGGAAAAATAATTTAGGATTCTATCAGATTTTATAGTCTTCCTATACCAGCAAGTACCAGCGACAACCAGTTTCGTTGTCCTATGAGCGCTCCGTTCATGCGAATGTGTGTCGCTGAAATTGTAATTTTCATTTATTCTCGCCTCCGGGTATGTACTTTGTAAATTTAATACTGTATATTATTATAGATTATATTTTTGTATTTTGTAGAAAGTGCCACAATAACATGTTATAATAAAATGTACGAAAATATTTTAGCTCTGAAGATGGCCTAGACCAGTGGCCGAAACGTCAGCCTGGAACGGCAATAATAAAAGAAATAATTTTGGCTGCCTATGTCTTGAATTTTTTTTTGACTCCTCATCAAAAGATATTAATACATAGTTTGGCGGAACACTAAAAGATGTTAATTTTTCCTTTACTACCATTGAATTCTTAACTCTAAAATTATCCCCCGTAACTATATTTTTGAGGATATCAGCCAGGTATTTAGACAATTTTGAATTAGGGTAGTTAATCGTAGAAACGATTGGCCTATAGGGATGGTTAGGGGCGCTTCCTTTGTGTGTTTTGATAGTACCATATAACCTAGCAATATGGGAATTTTGATTAACTACCCTAATTCAAAATTGTCCAAATATCTGGCTGATATCCTCAAAAATATAGTCACGGGGGATAATTTTAGAGTTAAGAATTCAATGGTAGTAAAGGAAAAATTAACATCTTTTAGTGTTCCGCCAAACTATGTATTAATATCTTTTGATGTGCAAAATTTATTCACTTCCGTACCATTAGATTTCTTTATGGAGTGTATAAATGAATATTGGCATGAAATCAGTAGTTACACGTTGATGTCATTAGAACAATTTAAAGAAGCGCTAGATCTTTGCTTACATTCAAACTATTTTTCGTTTAATTCTAAGACATATTTACAGCAAAGTGGGCTTCCTATGGGGGGATCTCTAAGCCCAGTAGCGGCAGATATTGTTATTAAAAAATTTTATAACCACACAGTACAACCGCTTAATCTACCTTTCTATTTTCAATACGTAGATGACTCACTAACATGTCTTCCATCTGATGAAGTTAGCGACGTTTTGAAAAAATTCAATGACTTTCACCCATCTTTAAAATTCACCTTTGAAGTCGAAAATAATAATATGATACCTTTCCTAGATCTCCTGATCATAAAAAGAACATGTGGTTCGTTGTGTTTTGATATATACACTAAACCTTCAGACAGTGGCAGGTTCACTAATTACCATTCCAACTTACCTATTATCTATAAGATTAATACGTTGAATTATTTTTTAAAAAGAATATTTGATCTGGGAGATGCACAATTTTGTCAAAAAAATCTAGAACAATTTAAACAACTTGCCAGTAAAAATTGTTACCCTTATTATATGATCAATAAAATTATTTATAATTACCAACTTAAATATAATAAAAGAAATAATAAGACAGTGACATATAATATAGTGGGGGGAGCAAGTAATTTAGCAAACCGTTATTTTTCTCTCATTTACATCCCTTACGTATCAGAGAAAATTAGTAAAACTTTTCGCAATCTTAAAATAAATATAGCCCATAAACAATCAGGAAATCTATCATTCCTTTTTAATAATAAAGATCGCATTCCACAAAGCCAACTAAATAACACCATTTATTTATTAAATTGTTTAGATTGTCCATCCCCCTCAAGCGTTTATATAGGGCAGTCTAGCAGGCATCAAGGGATTCGAATATCTGAACATAAAAGTAGTGTGAAAAATAAAAAATTGACCACGGCACTGTCAGTTCATTCCTTTGAAACAGGACATAAGTTTGACTTTGATAATGTGGTCACCTTGGCAATTAATAATAATACAGCAAAAAGACTGATTGTGGAAAAATCTTATATAAAAAAATACGGTCAGCGGGCTCTAAATTTCCACACGGATTGTATAGGTCTAAGCAATTTCTACGCTGCTCTATTATGTGACAATGGACAATGACAATGGTCATTGATAATATATTATATTAATAATAAAAAAATAAATAATTTAAAAAATTTATTAAAGTAACAGTGAATGCTTTTATCTTTTTGGAATGATTAAATAGGGAACAATTTTTGTAATCGGCTATGATTTAAATTTAAAAAGAAATTATTAATAAAAATAGAATTAATTATAAAGAAACATTTATTTAAATAGACGAAATGTTAAATATTTTTCTCATTCAAGGCGTTGCTCTCTTATACTCTCTTGTGGGTAATTGAAAATTTAAATATACATACGACCAAATACACATGTACTGTATTATATATCTCTTATGACAAAATCTATTTTGTATGTTAACAATATAAAATATACTGTGAGTATAAAAATGTATGTTTATGACCATTTGTTAGCATAAGAAAAAACTTTTAATGAATGTATGTATTAATTTTCTAGCTTAAAGGGCTGAAGATGGCCTTGTTGATCATGGCCGAAACGTTCCTAAATAAAGAGTGTTAGCAAAATAGATGCTTTTTATTTATTATTGGCTGCATCCTCTTCATCTCATTAATCTACTTTATATAAATATATTTCTGCTCTGTTTGACCAAATTCCCGTTGTATTTTCAAAATGTGGTTTTGCACCCTCGTAAATGAAGTTCACAGGGAAAACAGCAGCGTTCCCATTTGAGGCTCAAAACTTTTTGAAAATTACCCCATTGGAAAGCATTGGGAAAAGTCAAAGCTAATTAATTGTAATAATCAAAAATAATTAAATCTCTCTAATGAAAAATTATACAAATTATTAATTAAATTTTTTCCTTTAATTGATTATCAGAAATATAGTAGGCCTATAATTCGTTAATGTTTCTTTGTCTTATGAATATCACCACAGCCTGTAAGAATTTTGAAACGAAATGTCTAGGGGTGCTAATTTTGGGACTTTCCAGCGGCCACAATTTTGAAGCTATCGACCTCAAATTTTTTTTTAAATTAAAGCTATTTAAAATATCTACAACTAATAGAAGCCCTTTTTTTGATTTTCGAAAAAATAAAATTTTTTTAGAATAATCGCATTAAATAAAAGATATTTAAAAAAAAATCGCTCTATATCTTATAGATAATTAAATTAGTAATCATTGTGTTAAAAAATAATTAATTTTCTACCCTTAATAAATTAGCTGGAATCTTTCAAATGAAATGGAATAAATCCTTTGTATCCCTATGGGGAACACTAACGCCATCTCTTGCCGCCTAGAGTAACTCGGTAGTCATCGTCTTCTAACGGCTTTTCGAGGCGCACTGAAATGCGGGTGTCCCCGCGCGGGTCGCGTGGCTAGTAACAAATCTACTCCTACTCCTTTCTATAAAGCCAAGTTTCTGGTGATGGTATTTTTGATTGTGATAATTTATTCCTCTTAGCATCAACCTACACATAACTTCCTTTATTTTAAAATTTCACTTATAACCGGAAATTGAAACCTTTCCTTTTTTCTTTTTTCTTTTGATCCCATAATTTATTTTCTTCAAATAATTTATAGCTTTGTATGTAAGAGATAATACAACAACAACAAGAACAGCAAAATTTGATTTATTTTCTTTTTATTTATTGTTATCCAAATCCACAGATTAAATTAGGATAAATCATTTGTATAGAAGAATGTATTCGTTAAGTGTTGCTACTAGAGTAACCTAAAAGGAAACTCGAGCGACTTTTTGGCCTCAAGTCATTAAAAAAAAAAATATGGTGTGACTAGTCGCACAGCACACGACTTTCTCTTACCTTCGGAAATTTAAAGTTGTGTTCTGTGCTTATTCACACCTAATTTTTTTGTGTCAACTTATATTTAGTTTCCGCCGATATATTAGGATTCTAGGTGTAAAAATATATATATTTTATTAGCATGACAACTATTTCCTATGAAGTACAAGAGTAAAGTGTGCTTCAAACATTTTTGCTACCAAAATGAGAATATACATTTTACAAAGCATCAAAAAAATAATTGATTTTTTAATTTTAATCAAAATCATTGAAGCGAATTTTGAGAAAAAAAAAAAAAAAAAAAAAACTGAAAAAGTGCATTAGTAAAGTACTAGTACTCTTTGGCCGATTTTGTTCAAAAGCTTCGTGTCACGTCTCAGGGGGGTACCTAACTTAAATATAAAATTTCAACCTCGTAGCTCATTGATGTTATTTTATATTTGTATTGTATTGTTAGTAATGTTCTTTGTAAAATGTTTTTGTATATGTATATATTTTTATATTGGTTTTGTTTTGTAAAATGTTGTACAGTGGTTCTCCAAAGGCCTCTGGCTTACGGAGGGAATAAAAAAAAAACCTCGTAGCTTATTCCGTTTTTGAGATATTTTGTTAAAGACACACAGACAGACCATGTCACGAAAACTCAATGGACTTCAAAACATGTTGTTATATTAATTTGGGGGTTTTAACAAAATAATTTTAGAAATTTTAATCAGGGTAATATTATTTTAAAATTTTGCTGAAGCCTTGAAAAGGTAAAATCCCAGCTTCTCCACCATGTTATATTTTTAACAAAATAATTTTAGAAACTTTAATCAGGGTAATATTATTTTAAAATTTTGCTCAAGCCTTGAAAAGGTAAAATCCCAGCTTCTCCACCATGTTATATTTATTACGGGTATTTTTAACAAAATAATTTTAGAAATTTTAATCAGGGTAATATTAAAACTATTTAAATTTTTTTTCAATCCGTTGTTTTTCTTATAAATTCTACGTTTTATTAAACCCCTTTGAGTTAACACCCCCAAATTAATATAACATGTTGGTCGGAACTGTGATTTTACCTTTTCAAAGCTTGAGCAAAATTTTAAAATAATATTACCCTGATTAAAATTTTTAAAATTATTTTGTTAAAAATACCGTAATAAATATAGCAATCAAAATCTCGACATCAAATTTTTGACATGAAACCCAATACTTTATATATATATACATATATAGGTAAGAGAAAGTAAAAAAAAAAAAAAAAAAACAAATTTCTTTTGAAATATGAGAAGTTTAATATCTCAAGATAAGAAAAAAAATTATACTATTGATATTAATGCATTCATATACATATATCTATTTAATTATTAGAAGAAAATTAACGGGATTATCTCCTTCTATATTTAGACATAGCTTGTTGTTATTTTTATCACAAAAAAAAAAAAGAGAGAAAATTATCATTTGAATAAGAGAGAGAGAGAGAGAGAGGATCTCGGTGATTATTTAAATGTTGGTACGGATTACACGGAGGGGATTGGACCACACACTAAGGCGACGTTTAAGCTGATTGGTTCCACAACCAATGAATGCTGATTTCGTTAACCTCTCTCTCTTTCTTTCTTAAAAAAAAAAAAAAAAAAAACATTTACAATTTGAAAATCTCTTTATTATTATTTTGTTTCATCAAGGTAATTCGATTCTAATAAGATTTTTTCTAAAAAATATAATAATATGTAATAAATAGAACAGATGTAAAGATCTCGCCTCTTGTGCTAATTTTTCGTTCTGTTCTCATATTAGAAGAAATTAAACTCGAAATCTGAAAACTCACCAATTAAGGAATAAATAGTTTAAAAATTTTAATATATAACAAATTTTATTATTTTTCATTTGAAAGATTTAATTTTTATAATTAATTAGCTTTAAATTTTTATAAGCGGTATTAAGAGCCCAATGCTTTCTAATGGGGAATTTTTTGAGCTTCTTCATTTGTGAATTTTCGTGATCTCAAGTATTACTTTCTCTATATATGTTAATATATAGGGGAGAGGGCGGGACATTGGGACAGTACAAATAAAATTAGCTGTGTATAGTTTGGCTTTCAATATTATTGAGCATTTAATGTTATGTTGTTGACACTGATAAATGCACTATCTATTGCCATAGGCTTAGCGCTTATTCACCGATAGATGAATTAGATTTTTGCAATTTTCCAAAAAATCCAAATTGTCCCAATGTGCCTCTTGGGTGAGGTAGATTTGGACAGTGAAGAGGCAGATGTGGACAAAACCATTTTGTTTTGTTCTAAAAAAATAATTTAGTGAATAAAGGTGGCACAATCTAACACAGTGGTTCCCAACTTTTTTGGCCCATCGCCCCTTTCTGGAGGCTGACTAACACCTATCGCCCCCCTTTTCATTTTCATTGTATGTCTAATTTTAATCTAAAGTGTAAATAATAATGCAGTTTTATTATTTTAAACAATTTTGTTACCCTAGATATCAGTAGTGTAGCCAGGATTTCTGCTTGGGGGGGGGCCCAAAAGTTTTATGGACCCCCCCCCCCATTCTCCAATAAACTTAAAGTGGAGAAATTTTTTTTAGATAATATAATAATTATAAATAGAGACCGGATTTTAAGCAAAATGCTTATTGCTGGATTTTATAAGCAACCATTAGATATTTAATTACTATACGAATTAGGAAATACTAAGTGCATTGAGATTGCATTTTTTATGCTTTTTTTGAGTTTTTATGCTTTTTCCCTTTCGTGCTTATTTGAACTTATTTTACGAATATTTATAATTTTTTTTTTTTTTTTTATTAAAAAACTTTTTCCCATTCACACACGCATACACCATGGACGTATATAAGGGGAGGCGCCCCCCCCCCAAATTTTCAAAAACCCCGCAGTGTGAAAAAATATATCCTGTAAAAAAAATTTTTTCCGCAGAGTGAAAAAATTTGGTTCCGCAAAAAAAAAAATTTTCGCAGGGCGGGGCGGAATAAATTTAGTTTCTTTAAAAAAAAATTGTATACGCCATTGGTATGAGTAAAAATTGCTTATGAGATGCTTTTTTTCAACTTTTATGCTTATTTAACAACTTTTTATTCAAGTTTTTTATGCTTTTTTCAAGCACTTTTTTTCCATTTTTTTATGCTTTTTTGTCCGGTCTCTAATTATAAATAACAAATAAAAAAAAAAAATTTCTTGAAATAAAAAATAATTTTAATACAAAATTCGTAAATATTAGAGATTTTTTCAATTATTTATAAGTTTTTTGTTAGATTTTAGAATTTATGAGTTAATAAAATAATTATTAAAAAAAAAATCATTAGGGAAAACAATAGGTATTTTTTTGTTTTAGAGAAGGCTTTGGGGGCGGCCCCCCTGCCACCCCTGAATACGCCACTGGTAGATATATTAAAACAGCCAACGCAGTTTTATCTGTTCACTCTTAACTGTTGTAGTAATTGTTCAGTAGCACCAAAAACACATGATTTGAAATTTTGTCGCTTAGGTGGTTTCTGAAATAAACGATTCACTTAAAAAAAGAGAAAAAAAAATACATAAATACAAAAAATATTTTTTTTTTTTGGGGGGGGAGGGGCTGTATTAGTAAGTAGCCCAGGAGCCCGTCAAGTCTGTCTGCGGCCCTGTCCACAATATAATATCTTAAATATTATATATAATTTCTTATTTATTAGTGTCCACATGTGCCTCTCGCTAGATGTCCCAATCTACCTCAATCATGTTTATAAACAAAATGAGGCTATACAAATAGCTAAAATAAATAATTACATCTGCATGTACCGAAATAGTAAGAATAAACAAGTCTACTTATCTCTAATATTTCAACTGTCTTAATTCAAACGTTCATATGGAAAATAATCGACCTCAAACGATTTCCGATTTTTTTACAACGCAGGACAAATATGATGTAGCAACGTGTAACTAGCTATGGCGTAGCTTGACGCTGTTAAAATTTTTCTATAATAAAATGGGTACTTAATGCACACTAATGGTCAAAGAGTACAATCTAACTTTACATTTAGTAGCGCTAAAATTCGAATGTCCCAATGTGCCTCGTGTCCCAATGTCCCGCCCTCTCCCCTATATAGAGAAAGTAGTGGATTCATGTCAAAAATTCGATGTCGAGATTTTGATGAATATACACGTGTGTGTATTCAATTTTAAACAAGAAGGAATTGATCTACGAGAGTGAAATTTTATATTTAAGTTAGTCACTCCACTGGAGCTTGAAAATACGCTTGTGAACAAAATCGGTCAAAGAGTACTAGTGCTTTACTGATGTACTTTTTCATTTTTTTTTTTTTTTTTTCTCAAAATTCGCTCCATTTAAATGCCCTTTAAAATGTATATTATCATTTTTGTCTTTAAAATCTTTTGAAGCACATTTTACTTTTGTACTTCATAGGAAAGATAGGAGAAATGGTTGCCATGCTAACAAAATATAAATATTTCCTCATATTTAATTCTAATATATCGGCGGAAACTAAATATATATGTCGACCACACAACAAATCTGGTGTGACCAGCACAGAACACAACCTACTCCTACCTTTGCTGTGCGACCTGTCACACCAGATTTTTTCCTGTAATCTTCATAGATACCCTCATGACTGTCAGTTAAACATGGAAATAAATTTAAAAAAAATCTCTTTTTTTTTGTATTAAACAATAGCCTACGTCCTGCTAGTGAAAGAAAACTAAAGCATAGTTCCTGTCCACCCAAATCTCCTAATTGAGATATGTTAGAAAATGATTTCGAAATTTTTTTTGATTGTAAAAAAAAAAAAAAAAAAAAGATAAAAAGCAAAGATAAGTAGAATGTTTTAAATGGGAAATAAATAAGCAAATAAATAACGAGTAAACTTTACTCACTTATACATGGATAGATATATACACGCGAATGGCACGCACGCAAACGACACGCACGGTCGCGCGTGTAAACGGAGTGTTTTGCTTCGTTAATCTAACCACCTACCAAAAAGGAAGAAGGAAGAAGCGTCACCACAGAAAATACATGTTTTTGTATATTTGCCTGTGATGGTAAACTTTTTTTTTATGTCTCCTGTTATTGCGTCGATTTTTTATAAAATAAAATTGAAATTCCTTTGATTTCTAATTTTTTTATATTGGGGACTGGATTATAACTGGAAGGACAGTTGCCTGCCCGTAACGTAGATCACGATATCCTTTTTCGTACCAGATTTTTCTTTATTAACAAAAATAAATTTTTCGGGCGTTAAAGTCTCCATTAGGCGCATTAAAGTCTCCAATACGCGCATTCAAGTCTCCATTTAGCGCGTTAAAGTCTCCATTAAGCGCATTAAAGTCTCCAAGTTTTTTTTTTTTTTTTTTTTTAATCGAATTCATTAATATGCCATTGTATTATTTCTAATATACAATTTTTTTTAAGGATTAATTAATTTAATAATAAACAAGTCCTTTTTTTTCCCACTCTTCATTTTGTTTCCATCACACGTAATGTTTTTTTTTTTCTTCACCCATTCATGACCTAATTATTTGTGGATTATTTTAATGGATGATTAGTGCTGAATAGGAATTTTTTTTCTAATTCCATCAACATCTGAGTGAAAAAGAAAGAAGAGTCTTAATTGCTAAAGACTTTTTGAGTGGCGTCTCTGGATTCAATTAAATCTCACCTTTCGGTGGGAGCAAAAGAAAAAAAAGACCATCCATTTATTATCGTTTAATGTTCAAATGACAGCGATGTATAAAAAAAATAAAAAATAAATTGGATAAGAATCAAATCAAAGATTGAGACATTGAGTCAAAGATTTGTCTCAGAACAGGAGGAGGACTATAAAAAGGAGAGATCTGATTTATCGAGGACCTTGCGATATAAAAAAAAAAAAAACTGGTTTTATTGTCTTGAGTGATTTTTTTTTGTTTTCTTTGCGCCACCGTGTTATAAATTCGAGCGTAGATTATCGTAAAATTGGCCCCAAATCAATGCCTGTTTTTCTTTTCTTTCTTTCTTGCAAGATGGTAGACAAAATGACGCCAGGTTACAGGAAATGAGAGATTAAATACTTGATTATCTTTGAATTGCATCGGAATTTTTTCTTTTAAATTCCAACACCGACTCAGTCAAGGTTTTTGTTTTTAATAATAATAATAATATGCATTCACTAAAAAAAAAAAAACTTCTAATAGGAACAAAAAAAAACATAATGTTAGAGAGCACAATAACTCGTAAAACTTATAAAAAAAAAATAAATATAAACTATCCGCACCGCCCGCCTTCGACATTGTTTGCGTCTAGCCAGAGGGACTCCTGGGCCCCCTCAAGTTGGCTCGACTTAATCACGTGCTCCATTTTTTCAAACAATTCATATAAATATAAAAGGTATCTGGTTCATGATGGAATACTAGGTATATCGTTAAATATCTTTAAAATTATCATTGGGCCTAAATATTTAAAAAAATATATTCCGATGAGAATTAAAGAAAAAATAACGAAAATTTATTTATATAAGACTTATTTTTTTTATTTTGAAATTCCTATCGGGATCCCCGTTTATTTGCCCGAGGTGCTTTCGTGTACGAAGACACACACCTCAAACCCAACCGGCCTCTGGCCGTAGCCATCTACCGGCACCCCGTGAAGTTACATCATTTCCTATCTCTAGCTCCTCCTCCTTCGTTCGTTTCTAGCTAGTGAACTAATCCTTATTTCTGGTTCCAACCGGCTCCTTATATCCAACCTCTTCTATGCTATGGAGGATGTCCTGGTTTGAGGAGGGACTCCCTCAGCACCGGCGTGTAGCCTACTCCTTTCGAAGAATGCATCACTGAGAGGGAACCTTCTTTACGTCCCTTCCACAGGACGGGATGTCACAGCAACTCCCTCTCCTCGTAGAGTTGCCTGAGGGCTATTGTGGTAAGATCCTATATTCCAATCCAGTGCCTGCTTGAGGATTTGTTTACATTAAATAAATATTTTTAGCCCCCGTGTCTGGCGTAGTAGGTAGCGTGCCTACCTCCTATACCAAACGTCGCGGGTTCGGACCCAGGCAGTCCGATGATTTTATTTAAGCCATTTGGATACCAGATGGCTTAAATAGAAATGCCTGAACACCAAATTGATTTATTAATTACAACGGTTATCGTCAAAGTCTTAGATGGCCTAAGTTGCCGAAAAGACTGTGTGAATGTGAGTGTGAATGAGAAAAAAAGTGTGAATGTTTAAAAAAAAAAAAAAAAAAAAAAAAAAAAAAAAATATTTTTATTTAATGAAAAATCCCGCACGCCAAGGATTTGAACAGGGATCTTCTTTGCAGAAGCTGACACCCTAGCTCTCTACACCAGCGAGCCCTCTATTTATATAAGAATTTTTATTATTTTTAATGTGAGAGATTTCATTATTAAAATTAATTGGCTTTAATTTTTCATATGACCAGATAGAATCCAATGCTTTCTAATGAGAAAATTATAGATTTTTAGAAATTTTTTGAGCCTCCCCATTTGGGGATTTAGAGACACGAGTATTTTTTGGGATGTAACAGAATTAATTATATGTTTGACTCGTAGCAAGGTTGCCACACACAAAATGATAATTAATGCTTAAATTTGATTCAATTTATATGCTTATTTATATTTTTTGATTTTTTTAATATGATTTTTTTTTTGGCCTTCGGGGCTTGGAGTAGGGGTTATCGTGCTAACCTCGTATACCAAACGTCGCGGGTTCGGACCCCAGGCAGTCCGATGATTTTATTTAAGCCATTTGGATACCAAATGGCTTAAATAAGAATGTCTGGACCCTAAATAATATATATTCATAACGGCTATCGTCAAAAGTCTTAAATGGCCTAAGTTGCCGAAAATACTGAATGAATGTGTGTGTAATTGGAAGTGTGAATGAGAAAAAAGTGTGAATGTTTTTAAAAAAAAAAGAGAAAATTAACATTATTTTAAAGTTAAATCTCCCAAAAAATAATCAGCATAAAACTACTTTATTATACTCTAAAAGAATCTAAAATCAAATTTTTTTTTTTATGGTACATATGTAACAGAATTTTATATTAACAGTAACGAACAGAATTGGTTGAAAAATGATAACAAATCTTCATTAATAAAAAATCTGTTAAAAAAAAAACAAAACAAGAAAATTAAAAAATAGATGAAGTTATAAAAGCCTAAATAATAATATTAACATATGATTTGAATAACATAAAATTTTTTTTTCTCTCTCCCGATCTCCTCCTTCCTATTAAAATTTATCCTTTTTATAGCTTGAAGTTTAAGCTTGATTTACAAAGCACTCAAATACCTCCCCTCTCTCCTCTTTTGGCTTTTAACGCCCCCTTCCTTTGACGCTATTAGGTTGGCCAACTTTTTTTTTTTTATCGCCCTATTTATTAGGCCTCATGCCGAAACAATTACTTGGCCTAGTGAAATCATATATCAAGACGACGAGTACAAAAGAAGGAATTCAAAGAGTAGTAATAAAATGTTCTTTCTTCTGTAGATTAGACAGAAGTATAGCTCTCGCCTCATCCTCTAGATCAGACCAACCTTTTGAAGTTCACGATGCGTACACTAACTACACTGTAAAAAAAAAATATGAATTTTCAATCATTTTTCAAATACTTCGGTGATTTAATTTTAATATACCCAGAATATGAAATAAAATTAATATAAAAGTTTATGAACAAATTACCAACTTTTAAACTTATCTTTTTCTTTGTGTGCCGCCAAATTTTGAAATCGTTAAAAGTGCACCGCGACAAGTTGAGAATCACTGGTCTAAACGTTCTCAAATATCTCGACTACCTCAAGGAATTTTTATTAATATTATTTTATAATTATTTTAAGGAAACTTGAAATTATTCTTTTAAAATTTATTCCACAAATCTAAATTTATTAAATTCTGGTTTGAAATTCGCGCTCTAAACTATTTAAATATTTATGAAGTATATTAAAATCATACTAATTAAATAATTTTTATAAAGTAATTCAACTGAAGCTATGGAATCTGGGGTTTGTTTGAATTGGCTACCAATTGAAATAAATAGAGATCTAAATGTCCTCTAATGCCGAAAAAGAATATATTTGCTAATTTACTGACTTTACTGACAAACAAACTTTTTTTTTTTACTAGCCTTTCGCGGTCGAGTTTAATACCAATGTAGGATATACGAGGTTGGGTCAAAAAGTATGGACCACTGATAAATTGTTTTTCGGGGATTTTTTTTTTAATTAATAAGATATTCCAGTCCATTCTTCGGTCCATTTTCTCTTGACAAAAAAAAAAAAAAAAAAATTATTTTTAATTCCAGTCTTTTATTTTTAAGTAAACAAAAATACTCCAACAGAAAGCGAGCGCTATTACGTTATCATTTATGTTAATTTTATCTAGATTATAGAATTTAAAGATATCTGATCCCTCTAAAGATTTTATTTATTCATAAATCATCTAAAATTATTTAAATTTCTTGAAACATTATCTATCCCCTTCAACCAACCAAATCCGGAATTAAATTTCCTATTTTTTTTTTTTTTTTTCCATTTAATAACAAATAATTGACGTAATTTACATTTGATTAACAATTTGTATAAATAATAATACCAAAGTGGTTTTAACATTTAAAAATATTTTTTTTTTTCTCGTCATTCATTTGACCTTTTCTACGATATAAATGAAAATGTTTTCATTTTTTTTTTGGACAGTTTTTAATTTAAGTGTTTATTATTATCTCACGTTAAAATCAAAAGAGAACTCGTTTCACAATTAGGTGAATTTAATGCGTGAATAAGCAGCAAAAAAAAAAAAAAAAACAACAACAAATTTCTCTTTGTATTCTTTGATTTACAACTAGTGTTGGTTTGTATAATTTGTAATTAAGGAAATAGAAAAATCTAATTTCAATATTAATATCCAAGGCTGAGTAATTCAAGATAATGGCAGATTAATATGTAGAGCATAAAAAAATATATTAAGAGTTGCAGAATAATTATCAGTGAAAAATAGATGAAAGATTTTGTATACATTGAAATTTACAATATTTCCATTTTTTTATTTACTTTTGAATCAATAGTGAAATTTTACATTTGTCATTATAAAGTTTGTGCTTATCTTTATAAAATAATTGGTCCATGTGGGGATTTTCTCGTGCTGTTGACGATGATCTTAGTGGGTGTCAGTGGCGAAGATCCAACTTACGTCCAGCATCCAGGTACAAGAGTTTTTGAGCGTTGGCCGCTCGTTCGGGCCCAATATTAAACTTCTTGATGTAGGAGGTTTTTGCACCCATTTAGTGCGGAGTCAACTTTGACAGGATTTTGCTGGATGGTTTTGATACATGAAGGAGTTTATCTAGTAGAGGCAGGTATATTCACCTAGAGATCCCCCTAGCTAGATGAGCAAGGCTTCAGCATCAAAGATGACTGACATTTTAAGTAGTGAGATACTGAACAAGGGCCAGCGAAATGCTGAGAGACCCCCTTGAACAGTGAATAATTGGTAGGATCATCATGATGTTCGATGATTGATTATTGATTAATGATTATTCTTATCCCTTTCTGGCCCTCGGACCCAGCGACTTATATAGGGCTCAATCTCTCTTCTTCGTTTGCCTAGAGGAGTAGAAGTGGAGGATGTATGTGATCACCGAGTCTGGTGTCCTTATTTGGTTAGAAAAAGATTTTAATTTATTCAAATTATATTCACTTTTTCCCTACAACTTCTTTCAGGGTTTCCGTTTTGAGGACAATCTTCAGAGTTTTTAGGACTTTCTTCAGTATTTTCCTCTTCATCGTCATCTCCTGTTTGCTTTCTCCCTTTCTTTATTGTTAGACATTTCTCATCCTCTAGGGGCTAAATGTCTAATAGACACAGTGGTTTCTCTTCCATCAGGAAGTCTTACAAAGGCATATTCAGGATTAGCTTCCAGAAGATATACTTTCTACCAGAGGTTCATATTTACTCTTACTATTGAACATTTTCATAAAAACAGGTCCGAGAGATGATAACCAAGTCGGTAAAGGTAAACCATTGGAAGATCTATGCTGATGATAAAACATCCTTTCATGAGGTGTAGCATTAGTTGAGGTAAAGAGTAGCGAACGAATCGAATGAAGTGCATCTTGTAAAACTTCTTCCCATTTATTTATAGGCATATTTCTGGATCTCAGAGCAAGCGTTATTGTTTTCCAAAAAACCCCCCTTATATCTCTCGACTTGGGTATATTTGAATCTTTGTAACAATTATTTTGTATAAAAAAAAAGAACAACTCTATATATTCTAAAATAATTACATATTTTTTTTCTTTATCATTATTTCTAGATCAAGTAATTTTCTCGTGTTTCTCCTTTGCTCTTTTCTCGTTTTCTTCTATGTGCTTTTCTTCTGTTTTTATCAAGACCCGTCTTTCTTGAATCATATTTAATATTTCTTTGTTTTTATCAGTTTTCCTTCTTTTTACCCCCTCTTGGGACAACAAATCATTTTTCCTTTTTTTGAGCTGAGCAGGATTCCACTCGTGCCATAAATTTTCCTAAAACACAAAATCAAAACATTTTATGAAGAATTGAAAATTTTGTTGTTAAATGATGTAAATTTTGAACTTTGCCAGAATGTATCAGAGAAAGCCATATCTTTTAATTTCAACAATATCGACTCAAATGTATGTAAAATAAGACAAAAACCTTGTTAAAAACTCCCGAACTTGTCTGGGGCTTATCATCCAAATTATCATATGCACCAATATCCTAAAAAAAAATATATGTATATTTAGTTACGATTGTGTATAAAATCAAATACGATGTATTTTTTTTACCTCGTCGAGAGCACTTGTTTCTGCGGAAAGGTTTTCTTTAGCTATTTCTGTATATCTGACCTCCACTTACTGTAGATTGGCAGATCCTCAATATCTGTTTTCATCAACTCACCTAAAAACAAAGAAATCGATTTACATCTCATTAATATAATCATTGAACATAAAATATAAAATTAAAACAAAGAAAATTAAAATGTAATCTTGATGTCATTTAAGCTTATAGAGATCTTAGAACTAAGTCGTAGATATCGAAGAGAGGCATTGGGTGTCATTGAGGACAGCAGGACTCGGTAGTTCTCAAGGGTTCCAATAGGGGGCATGCGTGTTGTAGCGCCAGATTCGTTACATATGTATATTTAGTTACAATTGGCTAAAAAATCAAATACCCTGTATTTTTTTTACCTCGTCGGTTGTTTCTGCGGAAAGGTTTTCTTCAGCTATTTCTGTATGCCCGACCTCCACACAGATTGGCAGATCCTCAAAGTTTCTGAAGACCCCAGCCCAGCATTTGTAAACGTTGAAACATAGCAAAGAATAAGACGAGAATTTTTTAAAACTTGGTTGGAACAAGCTAATTTGACTAGAATATTATTTGATATAACTGACCAAGAAACAATGTTACACCTACCGGCAGATCTGGCGTCGCTATCGAAATTAGAACTCCTATCCTCAACAGAAAGATTTATTATTATCTTTAAAAGTTCCTCCTCCGTCTCATCTAAATCTTTAGGGTTGCGAGCTCCTCCACCAGTTGTATTTATTTGTTGTTTATTAAAGACAAATTTTTCCTTTTATTAACTTCTAAAGACCCTTCAACTCCTATAATGTTCTTGAAGGTCCTTCTAAGAAGGGAAATTTTTATTTGATCAAAAGCGCAAAGAAACTGCTTAAGAATTTGCTTACCAGAAATCTTGTTGAATTTTTCAGCAAAGCGTAACCATGCATGCTCCTTTTCTTTCCATAGACCAGAATCGGTTTGCAAATTTTTTAATATCTCTCTCTCCTCTATCGCCAAAGAAATTAGGGTTTTATTTTCTGAACAACCAAAATTAGGGGCCCGGCGTTTAATTTTCTGCTGGACAGGATTCCAACCAGAACCCTTTAACTCCTCAATTGTTCTTGAAGGTCCTTGATGGAGCAGAGTGGGAATGAAACAATAAGTTCTTGAAAAATAGATTTATTAAAACATAAACTTGTAATTGTAATATAAAATAATAATGAATTGAATAAAGGAGAGAACGTGTTGCGAGAGAGCATGGCAGATTGTGTGTTGTCCCAAAGTGGCCGCGCTCTAGCAGCACCGTCGCCCAGCAGTGCCAACGGTTGCCCGGACATGAATTGAAAATCCCCAACAGTCCTTCTATGAAGAGAAATTTTTATATGATCAAAAGCGCAAAGATATTAATCAGCAAAGAAACTGCTTAAGAATTTGCTTACCAGAAATCTTGTTGAATTTTTCAGCAATGCGTAACCACGCATGCTTCTTTTCTTTCCATAGACCAGAATCGGTTTGTAAATTTTCTAATATCTCCTCTCCTTTATCGTCAAAGAAATTAGGGTTTTATTTTTTGAACAACCAAAATTAAGGGCCCTCTTATCGTTCATATTTAAGTTTCAACAATATAATTCATTTAAATGACAATTCGTCAAAATAGTTGTGAAGTTAGGAACTTTATTAAATTTTGTTTATTTTTTTGAAAATTTTCCCCGGAAGTGGGTTTCTGGCAGTGGCGTGCAGTCAGGGGAAGCAAGGGAAGCACTGCTTCCCTAAGCAATAAAAAAAATTAAACTATTTATTATTTAAAAGTAAACTTGCAACGTGTTTATAAAATATCTCATAACAGTGGCGAGAGGAGGCAGTGAGAGTGAATCTCTGACGTAGTGGAAGCTGAGCAGCCCATAGCTTCCCTAAAGGTCGACTCGCGCAGGCGCTGCAAAGCGGGGGGTGTCGGGGGCTTAGAAGGGACTGCGAGACTCAGAACGCTGGGAGATGCTAGCTTCTTCGGGCCGAAGATAGCCGAGAATGTCCGAAGCACTCTCGCTCACAGACAGCCTAAGCTACTGATAGTGTCAATTTCCTCTATTAAGAGCCGATTTTAAAATTATGGTTGTAAAAGCTTGATTATCAATTTCTAATATTAACTTTGGCTAACGAATAAACTTACATATATATACAGTGCTTCCCCAAAAATTTTACCCATCGCCCCGCAAGCGAAAGTTGTGATCTGTGCTTGTCACACCAGAGTTTTTTATGTCGGCATATATTTTGTTACCGACAGAACGGTACATTTTCCGTTTATTCGATTACAGATTTTGTAAAATTCCTTTGTCTAGTAAATTATGTTTCTATTTGACTTTATAATCAGTTAAATTACAATTTTTAATTATTGATATTAAATATTCTCATAAATTGGAAAAAATTTATTGAGATTTAATTTTACTAAATTTTTTTTTTATTAATAATTTCTGGCAATGGATTTATAGCAACAGTTAGCAAAATCGTTACAGTTAAGCGATGCCATGCGCGGCGAAACCTCGAGTCGGTGACCCCAAAGTGTGGAACGTCCCACGGTAGCTCTCAGTCGTAGATTTTAAATTTGCTAATAGAAAACTGTCAAAAATGTACAATAATTATTGTACGTCTGCCAACACCGACCTTCTTCCCTCCTCGCCTGGAAGAGCATTTAAACTTTGTCCTTTTAGGTAATTACACTAAATTCCGCCAAGTGGTGAAAGAGGAACATTTACTTACCCGACACTTTAATTGACTTTTCATAGAATCTGTGTTGTATTTAGTAGACCTATAATTCATTAATACCAGGTACGGTGGTTACAACTCCTCCCTTAAAAATATTTAATTGTTTGCCACCCAAAATACAAATTATTGTTCATAGATTTTTTGGCCCATTTTTTTTCCACCATACCAGACTGAATTCCGAGATGCATGGCCTTCACAGATGAATTTCAATTTATTATTATGATTATTATATTGCTCTAGATTTTTTTTTCTTTAAAGAGTGAAAGTTTTTAAGTAGAAAATGACTATGCAAAGATTCTTTATTAATTTTATTTAATATTCACAAAATAGAAATGAATGAATGATTGATTGGCTTTTTAAAAGAGTAAATGAAAAAAAAGTGATTTTGATATAATTACTTGAGTAACAATCAAATTACATATTGATATTAATAGAAAACAATTTCGATAGAGAATAAACTTTTAACGCTATTTACGAATGACTTTTCTACTATTGTGTTGCAACCTCCCCGCGCTCGCGTGGGTGGCTCCTTTCGGTGGCTTAGCTTGGGGACAGCCAGGGGACCGAAAGGGATTGGTCTTGTTTATGATCCGCTTCGCATTACACTGTAGCTATTTATGCTACAGTGGCTGAATAAAATTATAAAAAATTGTGTAACTCATTAAGTTTGGGAGAGAATCTCGCTTCAAATGCCTGGAGGAGTGGTTAAAAATTGAAAGATCATGTTATAAAAGGAGACAAATGTACATACCGGAGAGCAGACGCCGCACTGGACTAGCTGAAAGAAATATATTAGGCATGGACCAAATAAAATAAAAGAGTTCAATTTGAGAACCAAAGGGAAATATTTTTTTAATCATAAAAAAAATCGCTTCTTTTATATTGTTAATAACAATTTACGCCTTCTTTTATTCTTTCTTTTAAACATTAAATGAATTTAATTAAAATTAATATGATTTCCTTTTTTTTATTCAAATACTATTATTATTATTAATAAAACAAGTTATTCGTTTAGATCGATCTTTTTATATTTCTGATTTTTATATTTGTATTTTTTTATTTATTTATTAATGGAATGGTCGACCATACCTTATCACTGTGGGTGATCACTGATATGTGGAGGGCGGGGTCCTGAACAACATCCTTGGAGATGAAGGTGCGTTGTCTTGAGGCCCGCTTCCAGATGTCGACCAGAGAGAGAGACAGAGCCAACGAGAGTACAATTCGCTGTAGCTCAGTATGGTGATATTTAAGGCCAGAAGGCCTGCTCAGCATCCGCACTGGACCAATTGATGAGGCCAGGGACTCGGCTGGATTGAAGATTGCTTGGTGTGGCCGTATAATATCGCACAAGGGAGCACTGGGGTGTGGATACCCGAAAGGGTTATACTCGCGATGTACACGGTCCGAGCACCGAAAGCCAAGTGTCGTAAAAGAGGGGCGCGCACTGCCTTAATTAACCCCTCTTGGAAGGATTAAAGCTTCCCCTACTTAATTGCCTGGATTATTATTAAATTGTTTTTATTTTTGTTTTATTAAAAATTAATTAAATATTTTAATATTTTCTTTTAACAAAACTTTTAAATAATGAATTTTTATAAATTATTTCATTTTACAATTAAATAAAAAAATTATTCAATTATTAAAAGAAGCGAATCTTTTATTACAAAAAAATAAATTAACAACGTATTGGGAGGGGAGAAATGGGCAATTTCTCTGTATCCCCTCGCTCAGCGGTTGATTACAGGTTGACATGGCACAGGTCACCGAAAATCAACCAAGAAACTAAAAAAACAATCCAGAGGGACGATCAACCCTCACAGCATCTACTCATCTCAAAAAAAATTTGTATGTCGTCAATGCGACATAAGTGAGTCTCATTCGACTCCATCTCCAGGGAGGACCATGATCTTTCAATTTTTTTTTTTTTATTAAAATTTTTACAAGATATGGGACCTACCCTTTAAAACACGATTTTACTTTTTCATTTAATAAAAAGATTAAATAAATTAATATTTTATTAATAAAGAAAATATTTCTTTATCATCTAACCAACTATAACTACAATTAGGGGTGGGGTAACGAAACAATTCTTCTCATATTCGCGAATTAGATTTCGTTAGAGCCTATACTAATACTTTTTTTTTTAAATAAACTTTTTTTTTTTTTTTTAAATAAATTATACAATTTGGTATGATTACCAATGAACTGCAACAATGCGCCATCCAACGATCAACCACAATATCAAATATCTTACGCAAACGTTAATTCAGACTAAAAAAAACTTCACAATTCAAATTCTTATCCTTCGACAGCAATTCCTACAATAAACTTTTCAATCATTCCAAAAATACTTCACCACAAAATCATTAACATCCTCCCTACTCACTATTGAGTCCAGGGACCGCTCATTACTCAAAACAAAACGCGAATATTTCTTCCGAAACGTTGCAGGGACCAAGGGATTAGTTTGGTATAATGACCTCATACAGTGACCAGCTCTGGGTTTGTATGTTGGTTTAGGCTCACTTACCGTATTTATTTATTTAGACTGGTTTGCAACCGGACAAAAAATTCAAATTATTTAACAATCCACCACTTTTCTTCTCACATAAACAAATAATATTCCTTTCTTAATTAAACTTCCTTTAACATTCCTTAACCTATCTATAAACTATTCCTTCTTTCCACTTTATTTAATCATAGCTTAACATGATTTGACTTATAAATCTATCTGACCTTGCGATCGACAATTAAACAACCTCAAAATTGCAAGAAATTAATAATCAAAAAATTTTTCTTTACCCCATTTCGGGCTTATTCTCGAATTCCAACAATCACTACAAGAAAACTTCAATTCAAATCTAATTGCACAAATATTTAAAAATTGCTTTATTACTCCCACGACTAAGACAACACATTTTAATAATTAAAAAAAACTCGAACGACACTTTTCTTCTACAAACAACTATCTAACTATTATTAAATTTACGAATTGAATTATTTAATTTAAAACTTTCCAACAATTATCTCACTTAACCCTATAACAATACATATATTTTTCCTCAAAACATCTGTTTCTCTTCTAACTCTATATAAATCGTAAATTCTATATTTTTTAAATTTATTTAATCAACTATAAATCTTAAAAACATTCTTTAAAATTATATGAATAATGAAATCTATTCACGAGATTTTATATAAATTTTCCAAGTGGGATAATAATTGCGCTAATCCAACGAAAATTTATAAAAATATTTATACATTCTCCTTTGTGAGTTTTAGAAGTCTCTATAAAAATACTATTAATGAATGAAATTCTTAATTTCAGAATTATTTAAAATACAAAAAAATTTTTTTTTTCTTTCATGAAGTAACCACATTCATAAAAAAAGAAACATCTACTACTTAGAGTTATACATTCAAAATCCTCCCCTCGCTCTAATTTTTCTTAACTTTTCAACGGGAACAAATATCACTTTATTTTAAACACCTTTTCCTAAACTACCATCATCTATCTATATATATAGTTCTTTCAAAAAAAACAACAACAGGACCATTATTTTTAAACTATTTTTCAAATCCATAAAAGACGTGAAAATCAGAGGATTAATTCTTTCTCTCTCTGAAATTACTCGAGAAAACATTATCAAGGCAAGGACAATTCAAGAAACAAAATCAAAGATTATGATTTTATAAATCAAAAAGACATTTCCGGGTAGAGACACAATTAAAAGGTAGGAGCCAGAAATTAATTTAACATATTAGTATTCATGAAATTTATTTCTGATAAAGGTTCCCTTGAAGCGACCGAAATGTCGATACGGTAAATTTTCTAGGGCATAAGTTGAAAAATGTTTATTTTTATAACGAAGGCTTTTAAAAGAAACAAAATATTGACTTGGTAATTTCTTCGGCTCCTGTTTTATAAAATGATGAGTTTTCTGAGTAAAATTTTCTAAAGAAATCTTTTGAGGGAATATTTTACAAAATGTCGCGAATTCTATCTGATGCGAGTTTTGTTTAAAATTTGTTGGATTATCTTTAGACACTTTTGTACTGTCATTGGTATCCGAATTAGATTGTCCATTAGGGGGAGAATTATCAGGTGAAATATTTTCCGAAACATCATCCTGAGGTGAAGAACACGGCAATTTAAATTCAGTTGGCAACGACTGATTTTCGGGGACAACTTGACGAATATTTATTTCAACGGACTCCGTTGGATTTTGACGGGGCAACGACTGATTTTCGGGGGCAACTTGAACATTATTTATTTCAAAGGACTCAGTTGGATTTGTTTTTAACTGACATGGGGCATTCGTTGAGATTGAAACAGGGACATCTAATTTGTTTGACTTACTGGACGACTCATTAAAAACTTCATCAATTTGATTATTTTTATCTTCATCCTCGACATCTCTCTCAGACGGAAAGGTGATGTTTTGTGGAGTATTTGGAGAATAGGGGCTAGGACTGGCTGACATAAGGGGAGTGTTGTTATCTAAGTCATTTGTTAATGGTTCAATCGGTATAGTTTGTATTTGGGTTTGTTCAATTAATTGATCAATCCTTTGTGATTGTTTATCGAATATTTGTGCTATTTTGTCTTGATATTGTTGTGTTTGTTTCTCGAGCATTTGTATTATTTGTTTATTTTGTTGTTGCAGAAATTGAGTAATCATTTCCATCACACGTAACTCGAATTCGGGGGATATGGATTTAGAACTCGGTTGAGGGGCAGGTACTACTGATGGGATAGGATGAGGTGATTGGCAATCATCTCTAGTAGGTGGATTTGTCAAAGACATTTTGTTTCGGATTTACTACAGTATACAAATTTAGTTAAGAATGAAAATGCAAATGTGAAGAATTGTTTCGATCATATAATAGAAATTTATTTTATTTATGTATTAAAGGATTTTTTTTTTTACTAATTTGTTTAATTAAACGGATTGGCCTTGAACTTAATTTATTTAATCTTATTTAAAATTTTTTTTTTTTTTTTTGTGAAAATTTCAATTTTATATTTTAATTATTAATAATTTAAATAATTTATTATTTGTTGTGTCGGGTTCGAATTTCATGATCAAAAAAATTAGATATAATTAATAATAATAATTATTATTATTAATATTATTTTTAAATTACATTGGATTGTAGTTGAATGAGGGTTTCAACAATTTCAAAAATCAAAAAAAATTCAAGCTCCAATATCATTTCATTTTTTTTGAACTCCATTATCCCAGCTCCTCCACCATGCAACCTCCCCGCGCTCGCGTGGGTGGCTCCTTTCGGTGGCTTAGCTTGGGGACAGCCAGGGGACCGAAAGGGATTGGTCTTGTTTATGATCCGCTTCGCATTACACTGTAGCTATTTATGCTACAGTGGCTGAATAAAATTATAAAAAATTGTGTAACTCATTAAGTTTGGGAGAGAATCTCGCTTCAAATGCCTGGAGGAGTGGTTAAAAATTGAAAGATCATGTTATAAAAGGAGACAAATGTACATACCGGAGAGCAGACGCCGCACTGGACTAGCTGAAAGAAATATATTAGGCATGGACCAAATAAAATAAAAGAGTTCAATTTGAGAACCAAAGGGAAATATTTTTTTAATCATAAAAAAAATCGCTTCTTTTATATTGTTAATAACAATTTACGCCTTCTTTTATTCTTTCTTTTAAACATTAAATGAATTTAATTAAAATTAATATGATTTCCTTTTTTTTATTCAAATACTATTATTATTATTAATAAAACAAGTTATTCGTTTAGATCGATCTTTTTATATTTCTGATTTTTATATTTGTATTTTTTTATTTATTTATTAATGGAATGGTCGACCATACCTTATCACTGTGGGTGATCACTGATATGTGGAGGGCGGGGTCCTGAACAACATCCTTGGAGATGAAGGTGCGTTGTCTTGAGGCCCGCTTCCAGATGTCGACCAGAGAGAGAGACAGAGCCAACGAGAGTACAATTCGCTGTAGCTCAGTATGGTGATATTTAAGGCCAGAAGGCCTGCTCAGCATCCGCACTGGACCAATTGATGAGGCCAGGGACTCGGCTGGATTGAAGATTGCTTGGTGTGGCCGTATAATATCGCACAAGGGAGCACTGGGGTGTGGATACCCGAAAGGGTTATACTCGCGATGTACACGGTCCGAGCACCGAAAGCCAAGTGTCGTAAAAGAGGGGCGCGCACTGCCTTAATTAACCCCTCTTGGAAGGGTTAAAGCTTCCCCTACTTAATTGCCTGGATTATTATTAAATTGTTTTTATTTTTGTTTTATTAAAAATTAATTAAATATTTTAATATTTTCTTTTAACAAAACTTTTAAATAATGAATTTTTATAAATTATTTCATTTTACAATTAAATAAAAAAATTATTCAATTATTAAAAGAAGCGAATCTTTTATTACAAAAAAATAAATTAACAACGTATTGGGAGGGGAGAAATGGGCAATTTCTCTGTAGTGTGGTAATGAGTTTATCTCAGGGCCGGCTTTAGGCCCTGCCGATGGAAGAATGTTTTCTTTGTTTTTAAATTAAAAACAATATTGAGAATATTTATAAAAAAATTATAAATTGTAGCAACAGCTTTCCTCGTCAAATTAACTGATGGAAGGTAAGGTTAAGAATTAAAAGATTATTTCGAGTATTCTTCTATTTTTTTATTTTTAGTTTTTTAGCCAACTGACTTGTACAAATTTTCCAGTTTCGACTAGATAGTCATCATCAGGGCCTGGAGTTGATTTTTAATTTTTCACTTTATTTACATTCAACTATCATTTTTAAAAAGATAAAATTTCTTTATAAGATAAAATTTTTAAACATCATCACTCACCTTAAAACAATGAGAACAAATCTTATGGTTTGGTTGTTAGAACACATCGGATGTTTGTGCTATTTTAAATATTATCACCGTTGAATAATTTTTCTGTAAGAGATAAATTTGTTTACAATTTTAAGGTTAGATATTATTTTTAAGTTTTACATAGTACCTGTATTTCTTATATGCTAGACGTATTCGTCGTTTTAATTATATAAAATATAGTTTTATCTTTTCACTAGAATTTTCTTTGTCTATTTATTAATGTAACCAACGTAATATATATATCTATCTACTATTTCACTACTGTTCGCTACACTGTAAAAAAAAATATGAATTTTCAATCATTTTTCATATACTTTTATTTATTAAAAAAAAAAAAAAAAAAAAACTTCGGTGATTTAATATTAATATACCCAGAATATGAAATAAAATTATTATAAAAGTTTATGAACAAATTACCAACTTTTAAACTTATCTTTTTCTTTGTGTGCCGCCAAATTTTGAAATCGTTAAAAGTGTACCGCGACAAGTTGAGAATCACTGGTCCTAACGTTCTCAAATAACTCGACTACCTCAAGGAATTTTTATTAATATTATTTTATAATTATTTTAAGGAAACTTGAAATTATTCTTTTAAAATTTATTTCACAAATCTAAATTTATTAAATTCTGGTTTGAAATTCGCGCTCTAAACTATTTAAATATTTATGAAGTATATTAAAATCATACTAATTAAATAATTTTTATAAAGTAATTCAACTAAATAGCTATAAAAATTAAAATTAAAATTAACAATTTCACCAAAATAATTAATTTTAAAATATACAAGAAAATTGTTAGGTTGGCTACAAATTGAATTTTCTCATATACCCATATGAATATTCATAAACAGTTTATGCAACAGACTTCCTATACCTGTATATGAATTTTTCTTGAAAATTTTTTTAACAGTGTAGGCAAGACAATTTTTTGCTGGTATTTAAAAAAAAAAATAATAAATATACTGTGTACAATCTCCTTCAGATTTTTAAACATATTATAAATTATTATTAGTGTATACTTATATTTTACATTTCATGTATTTTTTATTAATATCACAGGCAATCCCTCCACGATGCCTCCTCTTTAAAAACAAAGAGCCCAATCACAATTTTTAAATTTCTTTAATTTAAAAAAAAAAAAATTTTATATGTAGTCCATCACCTATAAAAATAAGGGTTTCTTAATCAAAGATTTTAGTATTATATAATTGTTTTTTTGTACTTTCGACTAAAATTTTGTCTCGGATTGGATCAAGACAGACAGACGGACATCACTGTATATATTGATTTTTCTTTAAGATAAAAGTGTTATTTTTTAATAAACCAAATTTGCCTTCTTATCATTAATTGCCTGAAATGAGTTGACCAAAAAATTGCGCCACTTGATTAAGAAAAGGGGGAGGATCCGCCGCGGCCGGGCCCGAGTCAGCTGGAGGGGGATTGCGCCAGATTGCAGCAGTATATAATTTTTGTTGTTGATTCTTTTAATCTAAGCCATGTTGTTGTTGTTGAATTTCTCTTGTTTTCAATCAACAATATTTCTATCTATAATGCCAATTATGCTAGAGTAGAATATCTGATTAAGGGATTTGGGTCTGATGGATGATTGTAGGGGGGGGGAGGGGGATTCCCTTAAAAGGTCTTGCGTTGCTTGATCTCTCTCTCTGTCTCGTTCCCTTGGGTGGCCAAGCCAGGTTAAGTGACCAGCCAACTCTCAAAGCTGATTAGCATTTGCAGTGATGCCCATCAATCTTGCCCCTATTGACGTTTCATTTATTTTCTTTGTGATTTCTTGCCGGAAACATTTTTTTTTGAATCCATTCACTTTCTATTTATTTATTTATTTTTTAATGTAAGCACTAAAAAAAGATAAATCAAAATCCGATTAATTAGCGGGATTTTATTTATTTATTAATTAATTAGGAGAAATATTAATGAGATCAATCAGAAAGTCGGATTTCTCTCTCTCAAAGGATAAGATCAGTGAAAAGACTCAGTTTTTTTTGCTCTAGAAGAATATTGAATATTTTACTCCGCCCCCTGAGGCCCCCTTAATCTCGGAATGACTTGTTTAAAGGCTCCCGGGTTCCTTGACAGGTTAAAATGATATTCATAATGTCAACTTAAGAAAGAGAAAAGTTATTTAATATAATTTCGGGATCCTAGTGTTATGTTGGGGTATGTTCAGCGGTATAAAATGATGTTCAAATTTCTTTATCACCTCAACGTACACTTCTTTCTTGCAATCTTCGAAGTCAAACGACTTGAAAATTTCTCTACCTTCCTCACCAAGGTAATGAAGGAGCAAGGCGATCTTCCTCTTATCTGGCGTCGATTCACCCAGAAAGGCATTCACGAAGACATCAAACTCCTCCTTAAACTTCTTCCAATTCACCGACAGATCGCCTTCAAACCTCATCTTCGATATGCAGCCCGTCACATTAAACACGCTCTCCTCCATGCTTTCTTCTCTCTTCTTTTTTTTTTTTTCTAATTCTCTTCTTTACCAAACAAGTCAAACAGTCACTACAACCGCAGCCACCATGTTATGTTGGGATATTTATATAAAAATGGGGGGGTTCAATAAATGAGACTTGTTTAGTTAGATGGTTTGTATTTAATTGACTTAGTTTTCTCGTTCTAACTTCACTACAAGCAAGTCCATGTTGCGTCATTAAATGCTCGCGCACTCTCATACTCTCATACAACACCTAGTATTCTCCATAACGTCTTCAATAATACTGCAAAATTTCGTTTCAAAACTCCATTGGGAGGTGATAGAGCATGACAGACAGACGGACTCTTCGCAATTATATACAGGGTGCCCGGAAATAACATAAGAAAACTTGCTTATTCGAGATTGTGAATAATTTCATTATTTTTAAAAATTAACATAAAGCTGCAACTAGCCCAAAGTTGATCACAGACCATCGCAAAGCCAGACTAAGATTCGCTCTGGAACAATGGACCAGAGTTCTTTTCACGGACGAATCAAGAATATGTCTCCACGGCAATAACAAACGACAAAGAGTCTACCGATGCCCAGGAGAGCGATATGCCCCTTGTTGCATAACCGAGACGGTCAGTTTCGGTTTCGTAAAACCACACAATTTTTGTTTTTTGCTAATATCTCGAGAACCGTTTGAGATACAATGTTTAGCTTCTGTACACGATTTATGTTCATTATTGAACAAAAAAGTCTTATTTTTTCATGTAGAATCATCTCCTTTTTTAGGTACCTGTTATTTCCGGGCTCTTCTTGTTTTCTTTTCATCCAAAACAAGTCAGCACTTGGCGAATGAAATTCCATTTTAAGCATGCTGTCACCGGCTAATTCTATAAAATTTTCTATTAAAGAAAAGTCCTTTAACTTTTTGTCTGTCTATGTACCAAGGGGGTTTCCAGAATTTTTCAACCCGTAAAGGGGTCGCGTATTCAAAAAGATTGAAAACGCTGGTTTAAAGGGATCCCATGGAGAGACACCATTACAATATTCAAAAGACAACTGGTACAAACATGGACATCAAACTGGGCTTACACTTCGCAAAACCAAAGGCTCCTTCCTGGCAAAACTCAAAAGCATCCGGCCCCTCCATGGTTTAAGTTAACTCCTAATTTATCCAGAGAAGAAATCATTATTTTCAACCGGTTAAGGATCAACCATTCCCATGCACAGCTCACTTACATAGATTCTCAATAGTCGACTCCCCGGCACAGCCCCGCCTCCGCTACGCCAGCCACACCTGAACATCTTTATACTAAAGTGCCCTAATTTTTGGCTACAAAAATACCCTATTTCGAGCAATAGAACCAAATTTCCAAGATCCCCCTAAATTAATATACCATACACTCTTAGATCACTTGAAATCAATAATAATCAAAGCAATCTAATTTATACAAATCTTCCAATCTCATTTTAGCAGTCTTGCTAACTTTTGCCTTAATTTTGTTTTACTTTTTGTAGCTCTGCCTTTATATTGTTTAATTTTTGACATCTTGTTTTGCCTTTGGTTGAGGGATCCAGGAGCTAATTTTTGTCTTTTATTTTGTTTGTACAGTGAGGGA